>APFE031419786.1:0-13373 GCA_000404065.3 Pinus taeda
AATTCCTTGTTTCACACATCGGGGCAAGTTTCACTCAAATGATGTTTCAGAGAAGTCAGAGATGAATTTTGGAAAAATGAGAGAGGTTTTTGTCCAAAACATGCCAAGGAAGAAAAACCACCTTCACTGTTTACACAGGTGTCATGGCTTGAGAGAAATGTCAAAAATACCGGCGAGAATGAAGGTGCTCCAAGGACGGTTGGCCAAAACACAAAAACGAAAGAAAACGCCCGATCCACTCCAAATTTTGGCCAAAGCCTATTTTTCTGAGCATGGTACTTGATTGGGGACTCCCAGCCCAAATTTCAAGAAATTTGGAGAAAATTTTGTCATTTGTGAATTTTTTGTGCCAATTACAGGTTTTTCCCGTGTCGCGTCTGCGTCGCGCGCGCGGACATTTTGAAGGACTGCTCGGAATTTTGCAAACTTGGCATTTTTGGAAAGGGCATGCAAAGAGAAAAATTACCAATACTTGGGAGAAGCTGGATTTTGAGATTTGAGCCTCCAAAAGCTCAAAATACATTAAAAAAATGACTTTCTGCCCACTTTTTGAGTTGCAGAAAGTGACCTTGGGAGAAATGGTTTTTGAGGGGGCAAAACAACTCCAAATTCAGAAATTCCACTTGGGATGGAAAGTAGACAGATCAAGCTTTCCAATGAGACATCTTGCATCTGATTTGGACCAGTGGAACCCACTTAAAAGTTGCTGCAAAGGGGCGCGACCATTTGAACAGGGGGCGCGACCATTCGAGCCAACTTTGCGAGAATTGACCTTTTTTGTCAAAAAACACTGTTTTGACTATGGTTGACCATTTTTACTTGTAGATGATGCATAAATGTAATATTTTCATGGCACTTTGATAGATTTTATCTCTCTTTACCCTTCTAGAAGCTTCCTTGATGTAAAAAGTGAATAATTAATGCATGAATCAGTTAGCTAAGTAATAGAGGCAAGTTGTTGGACTGCCTATTATCTAGTGCCTAATTTAGAATTAGTTCAAACTGCTCCTAAGAAGCTGAGCTCGACCCCTAGAGGTGGGGAAAGGAGTTAGATGGTCTATATTATGCTCTCTCTTTCTCATTTTCATGGTTGGACTCTTGTGGGAGAAAGCTTTATTGTATATTGTACATCTATCTCTGCAATTTAGAAAAAAGGAAGGCCAGGGTTTTGCAGACATCCTTGTGGATTCTTGTGGATTGTTGTGCTGATGGTGTGTTCTCTACATGTTCTTGTAAGTTTGTTTATGTATTCCACATCTCTCTTTGCTTCTATTTGGACAGATGAAGTGGTAAAGTTTGAATACATGCTTTGACATGCTCAGCTTTTTAGTTTGTTCAAAATTTATGTTTTCTACTGTTTAGAGGGGACTCAAATGGTAGTTTGCCCTCTCTAGCTTCTTCTCTATCATCCCTGATCATCCATCTCAGATTAAAGCATCAGCACTTACTCCTACCTTGCCCCAAAGATCCCCCTGCAAAAACTGTGCTCAATCCCCGCACCCTGAATTGCACTCCCTCCAATTGCCACCAAAAAACCAAAAATCTTTAAATCAACCCCCCTTATCAATTTACTAGCCTAATATCTTTGATCCTAATTGGTCAGCTTATCATATTGAAAGATCTACCGAATCTGACCCGAGAGAGCCTTCTCATACCTCGTAGGGCTAGCTACGAGGTGAAATGGTTTGATGTAGCCTTGAGAGTTTGTCTATCTCAGCCTAGGTGAATTCCAAGTGCTAACAGGTTGCACATTAAACAATCCATTCAAATGTCTTTCCTTTCCTCTACAAAGACATGATAGGATGGCCAATCTTGGAGAAGTTCCTTATGAACCCTCATGTAATAACCTGCTAGTCCTATGAATGATTTGACCACATTCACATTCTTTGGATTTGGGCACTCCATGATAGCCTTGATATTTTCTGGATCCACTATTATTCCCTCCTTGGAAACAATATGTCCCAAGTAATGAATCTAAGACTGAAAGAAGCTACACTCACTGAGCTTGACATACAACTTATGCTCTTTCAACAATCTCAATAATGTTTCCATATGCTCTTCATCATTCTTTGAATAGACCAATATATCATTAACAAATACTATCACAAACTTGTTGTGCGTGTGTTATATTCTCTCCATGACTAGCCCTAGGCATGAAGTCAGGGGAGGTTTTCACGGCAGTGGTAGCTCCCTTTCATGGGGTTTGGGGCATCACCCTAGGAATTTTTTTTTTGGACCCTATATTAGGTGTGCGGACCTACCTATGGTTTTGTGCATGGGTTTTGCACATGGTTTTTGGCATGATTTTTTTCTTCCCATGGTATCTTGTAGATCTGGTCAAGGGAACTATGGTTATGTTCTAATAGAGGGTTAATGGATTGGGTTTTATGTATGCTTTGACACACACACACACACACACACACACATATATATGTATGTATGTATGTATGTATCATAACATTGAAAGGAACATAAAGAAAAATCAGTCTGGTAGTCCCAATTTTGGGATCTAGGGAAAAATCTATATGTATATTTGTTTTGTGTTTTATGTTTTATGCTCTCACCATGGTTTATTTTTTGTTTTTGGAATTTGTATGCAGGTAATTTTGTACAGGGTTAAAATCTACACATTGGGTTAAAACATACTCTGGTAATTCAAAGTTGGTTGCACATTCAACAACCCATTAAAACTTATTTCCTTTCCTCTGCAAATATGTGATAGGATGGCCAATCTTGGAGAATTTCCTGATGGACCTCCTATAACAACCTGCCAATCCTATGAATGATATGACCAAATTCACATTCTTTGGAGCTAGCCACTCCATGATAGCCTTAATATTTTGTGGATCCACTGTTATCCCCTCCTTGGAAACAATATGTCCCAAATAATGAATCTAAGACTGAAATAAGCTACATTTACTGAGCTTGACATATAACTTATGCTCTCTCAACAATCTCAATAAAGTTTCCAGTTGCTCTGCACGTTCTTCATCATTCTTTGAATAGACCAATATATCATCAAAAAATACTATCACAAACTTATCCAAGTAGGGTGTAACACATTTTTTATCATGCACATGAAGGTGGTTGGAGGATTGGTAAGACCAAAAGGAGTTACCACAAACTCATAGTTCTCATATCTTGTATGAAATGTAGTCTTATAGATGTCTTCCTCGTTGATGTGCACCTGATGATATGCTGATCTCAGATCAATCTTTGAAAATAATGCAACTACATTCAATTTATCAAACAAATCATCAATCCAAGGAAATGGATACCTATTCTTGATGGTCACCTTGTTCAGATGGGTGTAATCAATGTAAAATCTAAGAGTACCATCCTTCTTATTTACAAACAACACTGGTGCTCCATAGGGAGATACACTTGGCCTTATATATCCCTTATCAAGAATCTCTTTAAGTTTCAACTTCAGTTCCACCAACTTCGGATTGCTCACCCTGTATGGTGCCTTATATGCTGATGCTACTCTAGGTATCAACTCAATAGAGAAATCCACCTCCCTATGAGGAGGAAGCTCTGGAATATCTACAAGGAACACATATTGAAACTGTTTGAAGATAGGATACCTCCTTAGGACTTTACCATCCTCATCATCCAACCCTTTTTCATTGCAAGTAGGTACTGCAAACAATAAAAATCCTTTTCTATGAATGTGCTTATCTTGGATGGTTATTATGATTCTCACTGATGTAGGCTTCTTCTTTCCATGCAAGAATGTATTTTCTTTAGTCCCATCCAAACACTCAATGGCCTTCTCATAGAAATATATCTTGGTCTTCTGAATAAACAACCAATCCTTACCCAATAGCATGCTATATGCACCCAAAGGAATAAAATTTAGGTTTGTTGTTGTAGGCATGCCATTAAGCTCAAATGAAAAAATACTTCACCCAATGGTGAGCTATTTTCTTGGTCCCTATAGCCAACTGCACCAACCAAGATTTTTGATTCACTTCCTTGTCCAAATGGTACTAATCCACCAGTTTAGGACTAATATAGCTATAATTTGATCCTAGATGAATCAAAATAGAAACAACTTGATCACAAAGCTTACCTTCCATCTTGATGATGGATGCCTGGTGGTCTCCTTTCCTGCTATCACTTGTTTCATAGATTTGAGGAATGCTCTGAGCTACATCCACAATTGTTTGTGCCTCCTGAGCCCTATAGATATGAGGCCTGGAACCCTGTTACGATGGAAAATCCTTCTTGTGATGGTCTCCGCCACAAGTCCAACACTTCAATGGTTCTTTTCCACTTCCTTTATTTTGCTTCTCTACAGACTAGGACCCACATCCTTTCTTTGCAACATTGAACTTCTTATGAGGAGCCATATTTTCCTTCTCACATGCATCTTGAAATATTCCTCACTTCTTGATCCATTTTCCTTTAGTCTTCTTATTACCCTTCCCGTTGTGCTTGAACTCAGGCTTGCACTTAGATTGTTCATAGAAATGCTTCAAATTTCTCATTGCCTCCTCAAATGATTGAGGCTCATCAAACTCAATATAGTATTTAAATGATAATGGAAATCCACTAATGAACCTTTGGATCTTTGTTTTCTCATCCTTGATATGTGGCACATATCTCAGTAGCTCTAGAAATATGGTTGCATGTTCTTCATCTGACATGGAGCCCATATTGAGCTCATAAAATTCCTTGGACTTTCCATCATAATATGTTATGAAACCAACTCACAAAAATATAGAGAAGATAGATCAACAACTTCAAAATTAGCCTCTTTGAGGGGGAAACCTCCTTTACATCACACAAATGAAGAATTCTTGGATGATACAAATGAAAAGACCTCCTTTCTATATATAGGATTCTAAGGGTTCCAAATACAATCAGAGCCTACATAACAATAATATTGTAGGGGCACAACAATAACAATAGTGGGCTTCTATGGGGCATAATAAGAAAAACATGGGGACTATATGGGCACACTAATATAATAAGGGGGTTGCACTAACAACAATATGGGGTTACACTAGTAGTATAGGGACCTAACATGCCCCTCTCCTTCAAAAAGTGTTGTCTTCAATGCTTGAGTAGTTCTAGATGCTTTTGTATAAAATTCTCATCCTCCCATGTCGAATATTCAGCGGGTAAATTCTTCCACTTGATGAGATACTCTAAAATTGATCGATTTTGTAGCTGTCAATTTCTTGTTTTTGTGACTGCTTCCAGTTCCAATATGATTTTTCCTTCCTCGTTAAGTTCTGGAAATATTGTCTGAACTGGGATCTTCTTCCCTATAACCTTATTTAAGTATGAAACATGGAAAACTGGGTGCACTTGATGGGCATGGAATCCCCCCACATCATGTTTTGGGGTTGAAAGCCCAAGTTTTGAGTAATATTATTGTAAAGCCTCATGAATTGTAGACACAGAATGTATGTTAGAGTCATAGGGTTGTCTGCCCTAAGTTTGAATGTAATGTTGACCTACCCATGGTCCATGGAACATGGGATTGTATAAATAAGAACAAGGCTTTAAGTAGTAAGGAATGGAGAGAAAAGTATGAGATAGAAGTATAGAGCAAGTGTCTAAGTGTATCTTGGGTCATAGTAGCAGGAAGAGGCTCTGTAGCTGAGTGCACAGAGGCCTAGTGGAGTCCGCGTTGAGTGCACGGACCCCTGCAGCTGAGTGCACAGGGCAGAGTTGAGTCTGTAATTGAGGAGGAAGAATAATAAAGAGAAGTTTTATCTGAATTTCACATATCTGTTCTTGTGTTATTACATGGTTGATATCATTTGCAATTATACTGTTTATTTATTGCACGCATTTGTATGAGTGGTGAATATTGTTAAGTATAACTGGAAGCATACAGATAAGCTAAGTTAATCAGCTAATATTGGGGTACTAATAAGGATTTGGGTAATAACACTGTTCGGCCCCAGAGTAGGGTTGTTCAAAGACAACATTGCAGGTTGCGAGGTACTGATAAGTGCGCGTAGTGATGTGTGCACATGGTCAAAACCGCGGACCACTTGGATCCCATCAGACATCCCTATGGTGCAGAAACCCGGTTCTAGCACCCTCCCATACTACTTTGAGTGAGACCTCAGTCCGCGCTCTGCGGACCGTTGTCGAAATGGCCAGTAATACTGGGATTTGTTTGGCTAATTCACCTTTGAACTTGGGTTAGGCCCCAACAAGCCAACAAATGGTTCCGTTGTAGGGACCATGATCTGCATAAGGGATGTCTGATGTTGTGTCACTAGAATTTGACGAAGAAAGGAATTAAAGGGTGGTTGGATAGAAATATTCATGAGTTCGTGGCACAAGGAAACAAGAATCCACGAGTATTAAAGGAACAGTGGTTAGGATGCTACTTATATGCGGAAATCAATGAAATTTTCTTTGCATCCTTCCCCTTTGAGTTGTATGAGTGGATCGCAAGCTAACAGACAGTCAGGGAAGGTGTAGGCTCGACAAACCGATTGTGTGGACTCCAAAATTAGTGCATAGACTAGAAGCATTGGAAGATAAGATCGCATACACTGTGGACCATTGGCTCAATCGAATTATAGGAGGATTTATCACCGAGTTCACGGTAGACATGACAGTTAGCCATAGCGAGGCGGAACAACACTTCCTCAAAGGACCTCGAGGTAAGTACATTAAATATTTGAACACTTGGATTAATATGTTATTGTGTGAAAAGTGGGTTATGCGAATAAATTGATGTTTGGGGTTACGCGAAGTGGGAGGATCTATAGAAACGAAGGTAACACAAAGATAGAAAGTAGCCCCTTGATTTCACCTTGGCGGGAAAGTGAGGAAGAGATTGCGAAAGTTTCTCCAAGGAGTGCGATCAGTTTGATAAGGCAGCGAATTCCATGCATACCACTTCCACCTACACCACGACCAGTCTCACCATCTTCACCTCCATCTCCGCCCACACCACCTCTGCCACCACCACAGTTCAATATGGCAAGCACGATAAAATTGCCAATATTCAAAGGAGTAGAGAATGAAGATCCAAATCAATTTTGGTTCATGGTAAGGGCCGTATGGAAAGCACAAGGAGTCGTGGATGACAATATAAAGAAGGCAACATTGGTAAGCGCGTTGCAGGATAACGCGCTAACGTGGTACATTAAGCATTCTAATGACCATCCAAATGTGGGGATCGTAGATATCTAGGCTGCGCTGAATAGGGAATTTAGCGGGCCAAAGTTGGAGATACAATTGATTATCGAGTTTAAGGAGATTGTGATGCTTCCAAGCGAGACCCCTTCGGATCTGGATCAGAGAGTGAAGAGTATGATTCACGAAGCCAACATGACCTTGATAGATGGGTAGCACCACACATGGTTTGTAGCATCACTAATGCCGCATTTAAGAACAACATTGTCACAACAGAAGTTATCCACCCAGGACGAAGCTTTAGAGATTGCAATGAGATTGCACAAGACACCAATACAAGATCCTGGTATGGGAATCCTATAAATCCACGTGCAACTACAAAATTTGTGTCTATAAATGCAAATTATGAAATAGGACAGGATAACTCGGCAAGAGGCGTGTCAGGAGGTATGGTGCATAAAATGCAAAGGCCAGGGGCATGTCAAGGACCATTATCCATTCTTCGCGAAGTACTTGACGGGAGGAGGGCTGATGCCATTAAGACTAGAGGCACAAGTAGAACCAAGCGTGGTGCCTGCATTATGGTGTGCAATTTGTCAGATAGGAGGAAAACATGCTATGGATAATTGTCATCTATTACAGAAGTATACACACATGTCCAGACAATTGTTTTGTAATTTTTGTAGGTCGGTAGGCCATGATGAGTGCACCTGCAGAAGTTACGAGATGATGTTGGATTAGGATCCTACCTATAGAGTGTAGACCAAAACACAAGACCTCGATCCAAATGCAGAGATGGCACGTGTTGGATTTCAAGGGCACGGACGAGGTCGAGGTGGAATGCGACTAGGAAGGGGTCGTGGACAACTGATTTGATATAATTACGAAGGGCCAGGGCATTATTCCCATGATTGTACAAATCTGGCGAGAGCATCATGTTTATATTGTACTCAGTTTGATCATGAGACAGAGGACTGCCCTACCCTGATAGCAAGGCTGCGTGATAAAGGGATACTCCAGCCTCCCTCGACTCAAAATTTGTAGATGATGAGGTCTAAGCCACATGAAGAGGACTCAAATGTAAACATAGTGCTCTGAAGCGGTATCACGACAGGAGATGAAAAAGGTAAGCAGCCTGAATAAAGTGCATGGGTTCACAAGGCTCCTACAAAGGAACCTGAATTTGATTTAGAGCATGCGAAGGAAACATTCATGGAAGCTAAGAAGAGCTTCATGGAGGCCTCCACTTCAGGTAGTAAGGATAAACTAGAGATGGAGATGGATCCTTCAATGATCACTATCTTTCTGGAGACATTTATGAAATTGTTGCACGAAAAAAAGGCTGTGAAAGGACTGTAGGAACTTATCACTAGGTGTGCTGGGTCAGGAGAACCTCGCGTAGTCCGGAAGCTCGGGAAACATACATCACAAACAAGAAGGGAAATGAGATTGACTGCAAAAATAGGGGAGTATGAAATGGATCAAGTAATTCTGGATCTAGGATTAGACGCGAATGTACTACCAAAGCAAACCTGGAAGCACATGGGCAGGACCACATTACAATGTTCCCCTATTCAATTGTGAATGGCGAACCAGTAGAAGATCCTACCGATGGGAAGATTGTAGGGGATAATCGTGGACATCGAAGGTGCAAGTGTGCTTGCAATTTTTGAGGTGATAGAGATTGTCAATGACAATAATCCCTATCCCATGCTACTAGGAATAGATTGGGCAACTGATATGAATGGAGTGATAAATATAAATAAGCGCAAAATGATCTTTGAGAAAAAGTCAATGCGCATAGTGGTGCCTTTAGACCCTGCAGAAGGAGCACGCTACACAGAGCTAATGCGTGACGACGAGAGCAATGCCGAGCTAGATTGTATCTACAAGATCACCATTTGGGAATAGGATTGGGTGAATCCTACAGTGGATGGCCATATTTCGTGGGAGCGCGAAAGCTCCTGCACATCAGATTCGGATGAGGAAACAGAACAATGGCAGAACCAGTTACACGAGGTAACCACGCTCAATTGCAACATGATGGTAAGATCACTGCACTATGTGACAATAGAGATAAGGGATCTGCCTATGTACAATGGTTTGACAACAGTGGATGAATTCCTAAACAAATTTTAGAGCGAGATGCCAGAACAATAATGGTTCGATCCTCTAAAATGGGCACTGCGCGCTACACCCGCAAGGTGGTGGGGTACGCACTAGCAGAGTTTTGGGACTGGTGTGAATGCAGAAAGATGATGTGGTTATGGTTTCGGAAGCCTTCAATGAGGACAGAAGCTAAGCAGGGTGGACGAAATAGCCTGCGCGCCCAACTTTCCAGATGGGTTATCCGTATGGCATGCAGTCCGCATGAACGCACACCGCTATCACGATAGGAAATAGGAACAACAAGTAGAAGTAGGCAAGGAAAGTGCATGAATGACAAAGTATGTTAAGACGTAGCTCACTGAAAATCATACATGGGGAAGCCTTCGACAAGGTGTGCGAAGTGCTAAACAGGGTCCACCATGGGAGACATGCTGACTGGGACCTGCACATACCAGTGGTTCGATGGGCTTATAGAACCATCTGCAATACCCTGACTGCGAGAGAAGTTTCGAAGCCGAAGTATGAAACAAGGGATAAAATCCCTGTGGATCATGTGAAGCCGAGTCCATGCATAACAGCACCCGTAGATACAACGATCCATGTAGACCATAATGAAGAAATCACACAGCTACGCGAAGCAGAACATATAAGACTTCAGGAAAAAAATTGACGGGGAAACTTTAGACTTCGCGAACTTGAAAAATATTGGGTATGACAAAGAAAGAAAAGCACTTTAATGGATGTAGAGGTCAAAAGAATGAAAAATGACATAAAGGAAGCATTTCTCGTTGATAAACCAGGGATGGAAAGGCAAGATGTGTACGATCATACTGATGAATTGGAGGACTATCACCAAGAACTAGTTAGTCTGCTGCCATGGCTGGGACCACATATTGCCAAACGCAGTACCCAAAGTAGCTCCTTGCAAATAGTAGAGTGCACGGTGCCAATCACCACAATGGTAGATGATGATTATCATTGAACCATGCTAGAGGATGGGATAAAGCCCTGCACAGGTGGTGCGACCACCTGACTAACTGTAGGAAGGATGGTCTTAGCGCTCCAGGTAGTTGAAAGGGAGCATGGGACTGTAAAATATTCTTCCTAGGGGATGCGCGATATGCGAGATGTGCACAAAATCAGAACGTCACAAGGTTTGTGACTGTGCATAGAGGGTTGCGTTGCTATGCAGGTTGGCTAGGAAGTGACCATTGGTGTCACTATTCATGACGGGATGTCCGATTTGAGGCCAAATGGAACGGGCGACGGGCATTTAAGACGTGAGTTATGGGCAAGATTTGGGAAAATCTACCGCCAAGAGAGCATTAATGGCCTGGAATTGGGGGGAACGATAGAATTCAAATTCGAAAGGTGCTATAAAACTCACAGGGTTGGCCAGCGAACTTGGTCATTTGAGAATTGAGCATTTGGGTAGATCATAGAGTGTTGAGAGCTGAGTGATAATTAAGCTCCTAAGTTCACGAGAGGTAGAATATAGTCTAGAGATGATGATGGCCACTAAGGATGGGTTAGGAATTGAAGAGGTACCCACCGATGAGGCCGCGCAGACCCAAATGGTGGGGGATGTCCCAAAAGGTGCTGGGGTGGTAACCGAAATCCCCAAATCACCACGAACACTGTGGCCCAAGAAAGATAAATAGGTAATGGGTCTAGTATGCATGTCCCCGAGGAATCTGCGGCACAACAAACTCTCCATGGAAGAGAAGGGGAAAGCAGTCACCATAGAAACAGATGAGGAAGAAGAAGACTTACAGGCCTTGATTGCCACAGCAGAAGAAGAAGAAGAAGTGGAGGAAGATATCCAACTAATGTGCTCTACAACAAAACTGCCAACATATGTCCCTCTACGGAAAGGGAAAACCAGAGTACAGAAGAGCCTGGACGAAATGAAAAGCTCACTCTAGTCCCTACTACTCCCCGACGACATTGTATTTGAGGGTACACACCTAGGCTGCGTACCAACCATGAAATTTGAATATTGGGACCTCACTGACAACGAGAAGTTCCTGCACCTAGAGATCGGTAATTTAGTGAAGCAGAATACCGAGGGGGTGGTGATAACGACAGAACCGAAAAAATGGCTGCACGGTGTGGAAAAGTTTGAGTTGTTGCACTTGTTATGGATACCACATTTCCACCACACGCCCAACACCATTTTCATCATGAGGCAGCTACTCTGCCTGGTGCATGATGGGTATCTATGGCTGGAGGAGCCTATTCCCATCATGGCAGACCTCATTCATAAGATTTCTCGGTTCCCCTATAAAGGAAAGGACCCTGTGACTATAGCCGGGAAAGGTAGCGATTTGGCCCTTGTAGAAGACATGAAGGAAAAATATAAGTTGGAGAAGAAGAATAGGGGCTACATCATCTCAAGCATCAAGGACAAAGGGGTGCGCATGGCAACCCAACTCCTACTCAGCAAAGTAATGAGGAAGTGTCGAGCTAATGAGGTACCAGCACTGATGGTCGCATTGGCCGAGTAGTGCACGGAGGGGGTCTAGTTCAACTGGATTGAATTCCTCTACGAGGAGTTTTTGATAAATTGTTGTGAAGCCCAGGAGCAGGGTAAGACCTTACACTAGGCGTGGTTGCTCTTATCCATCTTGCTGGTAGGGGGAGAACTGCCAGAGGATATTCAGTTTCCCAACATTGAAAGAGAGTTACCAGAGGCCGTGAAGTACGCTTCACTCTGGGCCACCAAGGACGCGAAACAAATTTGAGACACAAAATTTTTATGGGTGCTCATGGAGGCGAGCATCTCGATGTGGATCAATAGGAGGTTGCGCTTGTCATCTACAATGCACAATAGTCTGCAAAGTTTTGTAGACTTCAAATCTGATATACACAACATCTATATAAGGGCATGAAAGGATTCGATGAAGCAGTGGACGAAGCTACCATTTGTAGCCACTGCCAACATGATCTTTACTGTATTACAGACATGGCCTCCCGAGTGGTACACCCTAGATTTGGCCGAACTGGAGAAATCAACAACACAGAAAAAGAAGGATGATGCCAAGCTGCGTGTCACCCAACTGGCTGAGAGAAGGCGGAATGAAAAAGCGGTAGCTGAGGTAAGGGTGGTGTGCGAAGCGGAAAAAAAAGCCATGGAGTAGAAGAAGGCCACAGAAGCAGTAGCAACAATGCAGACAGTAGAGGTAGCAACGATACAGGCAGAGGAGGGCCAAGTAATGTCCTTAGGGTAGGAGGCAGAGGACACAGAAATAGCAAAAGGGAGCATGGACCCAGGGAAAACATCCACACAACTCAAACGGCCATGGATCGCAGAGAGATCAGGTCCAACAAAGAAGGTCAAGGATTTGAAGCTGGCCATTGACTCGATCACCTTAATTGAAGGTGATCTCCATGACATCAGCGAGACAATTCGCGATGTCACCAGTGAATCACTTCAAGAGTTTATGCAGAGCACCAGACTATGTTGGGGGCCCTTAGGGCGCAGCTGCAGGAATTACAAGTGTGACCCCCTCAGGAAGGTACCTTGTCTACCCACGTCACAACGGGCAGTTCAACAGTAGAGTAGATGCTGCGCACAAGGATGGCCAACACAATAGTGTTGC
The DNA here is from genome assembly GCA_000404065.3 of Pinus taeda. Taxonomy (NCBI): domain Eukaryota; kingdom Viridiplantae; phylum Streptophyta; class Pinopsida; order Pinales; family Pinaceae; genus Pinus; species Pinus taeda. The sequence goes on from APFE031419786.1 coordinate 12,828, forward strand.
CAGAGGGAGCATTAGTATCATCAAATGTGATGGATCAGATGTTTCTTAGCATGATGAAAGACCTTGGCTTTAACATGGCTGCCATTCCCAAGGAAATATTATATCAGTTACAAGATGGGATAATGGTAGAGCTGCGGGCCAGGGAGAGCCACGTGATCCAGGTTCTTAGCGAGCATAAAATTAGCATAGAACAACTCATCTTGTAGTGCGACGAGTTGGTGTCACAGAATCAACATTTGGTGCACACAATAGATGACGCTTGCTGACGCATCCCAGAGCTAGCCATCGTAGCAGATCTACAGGTAGAAGTGTGGATCCACAGTTTGGCAAGTGGAGTCTGTGATGCAAGAGAAGAGATGAAAAGGGTGAAGCTAGAGCTGAATCTCCAGATCGTTGAGCTGCGGTTGAAGGCACAACCCTCCACTCCCCCAGAAATCAAAGAACAATGTGCCAACGCTATGGCAGCAGGGTTGGAAGATATTGGAGGTTCTGGATTTGAGACCTCTGTGGTACAATATTTTTGATTCAGTCATCGGAGATTCCACA
>APFE031419787.1:3435-62958 GCA_000404065.3 Pinus taeda
ACTCATTACTTGCATGAAAATTCCTTTTTCTTTCAAAAACTTCAAATGCTACTTAAAACAAACTTTGCAAAGGAGATGTTTTTGTATTTTTCCCTATTTAACAAAGCATATAAAAACTATTCTAACAAAAGCAATTTCGAAATTTAATAAAAATCTATGAACACTCACTCATGGTGACAAATTTTAGTGTAACAAATATTAAACAATGAACCAACTTAACATAAGCTGATGCACCCCGCATCTTTGCTTTATTAGAAGCTTAAGTTAGAGGCTTATTTAGCCTAATAACACCCCTCTTTTTTAATTAAGTAGATTATGGAGAGTCCTTTACCAGATCTCAAGGTATGTGGTTATAGATGATAATGATCTCGAGTCTAATAATACCCATCATTTTTTCATTTTTTACATAAGTAGATTGGAGAGGTCTTCACCATGAGATGTCATGGTATTGAAAGTTGAGAGTGAATTTTTCAAAAACTAATATTAGGTTTAAGTTATTGATCTCAAATCCCACTCCTAGATGTTGTGCTCAACTATGTTTTAATACATTCCTAAAAAGATGGAACCCCTTCTCTTCCTAGTGACGTAGTATTTAACATAGCTTGGAAACTATTTAAGGTTTAGGGTTTTCACATTTTTCAAGCCACTATTAGTGTTACGGTTTTGTACCTTTTAGGATCTTCTTGAATGTCCACACATGAATAACTCCACATATCTAAGTAATGGCGTTGATGCAGCGTCCACTTGGTACCACCGTATGAACAAGTTAGCTGAACTTGTGGGAGGCATAGCTTCTGCATATGAAATTTGATTGAGGTGATTTTCACATTGTTTGAAAGCTATAATTGGTGTGTAAAGCGACATCAAGAGGTAGACAGATATGTACACAAAGCTTTCACTCATTTCATATCCCAAAATAACTTTAGAGGGCTTTAAATTCTAAATCTCAAAATTAAGACATATCATAAAATATGTCACAAAAGATAATTCCTCCAATTTTTCTACCCAAAAAATATCAAAATAAATAACAAATTATAATTCATTTTAAATTAGTTAAAAAATTGTTTCATTTCAATTTTTATTTGTAGAATTTATTTTAATGTATATTCAGGTGAAAGAAGAATTGGAATGTTTTGTGTAGCATTGTCTTGTTATTCTTAATATGAAAAAGTAAAGTATTTATGTATTCTTAAAATGGAATGTGTGTCACTTTTGTGGTGAGGAGAGGAATGTGTATAAAAAGAAATTACATACATAAAGCAAAATGAAAAATAAAGTGTTACTTTCCCTTTAAGTTAAGCTATGTGATCAATCAAACAAGGAAAATATTTTAGTTTCTTTTACGTATGATAAAAGGTCCTATGAAGACCTATTCTTCCTTTCCACTCTATAAGTAACTGGGCCTTGCGGAGATATCTTTTGTGATGGGTACTGGGGCTATGTCCCGAAAGAATTGGTGACGCTTCCAGCAGCCGGGTACTGGGGCTATGTCCCAAAAGAACTGGTGACACTTCTAGCAGCCAAACAATGACGAGTACTGGGGCTACGTCCCGAAAAAACTGGTGACGCTTCCAGCAACGAAAATAATCAACCAAGGTATTGAATGAGGCTTTAGTGCTTCCCACACCTCCACCTATAGGGAAAGATGCCCTAAAATTTGGCCAATAGGATACCTTCGTCTCAGGAAGGCAGTCGAGTCTTTAGCTTCTTGGTAATCAGTTATCAGTACCAAGCACTATACAGGTTGGGTAGCCCCATATAAGACCGCACGCACTGAGCCTAAGCCGAACCCCCTCTGAATCGGGTCTCTGTGCTGCCTGGGTTGTCTTTTCCGTGGACTGATTGAAGGATTTGAAGCACCCTAAAAGACAAATTCTATGATTCAAAATGTAACATGACCATGGCGGCTTATTGGATGCCTACCCCCAATAGTCCTAACCTAAACTATAAATTATTTTGTGGCCCGTGTGGGGAAATTTAGTTTGTTCAAGTTATGATTGCTTTTACGTGTCTTCCTTCACTTATGGTGTGAAAAATTAATCTTAAATAAACTAAGTACAAAAGGTTTTTACACTTGATTCCCTTTGTTCAAAGTTTAGAGTAACTTAGTGTGTGTAGAGAAATGCGTGTGTAAGTGACAGAGTGAACATACAAAGTTCGTAGTCATGTGGATATTCGATGATCCTTTTCAAATTCGTCTACTTACACTACATTATGTTTGTTCCTTACCTACAAATAAAATAATGTGTGGTTGATGGGCCACTTACTTCCTTCCTATTACACTATGTGAGCCTAAAAAGGGAGATGAAAAACTAAATGCTTTGAGAAAGATTTTAGATGCAAGCCCAGGATCGTCTAAAAGACGCAAGGGAAGCAGGGGCTACTCCCTTTATTTAATAACACCAGTTCCTAGTCCCAATGCTAATGAAGTAAATATGCTTTGGTTAGTAAAAAATATGAGTGAATTATGGGCCACTTACTCCTTTGCTAATTAAGCTATGTGACTTGGTAAAATAGCAAAAAAAATTGAAAAAATGTGTGGATTATGGCCACTTACTTTTCCCCTTAATTAAGCTATGTGTGAAATGTAAAAATTTTAAAGTAAAGGCTAAGTAATTGCCCTACTAATACTGATTATTAAAACAATCTGAACTATATGGAAAAAAATTGCAGAGGTGAAGGCAATTCACTAAAGGTTGCCAGTCACCCACGAAAGAAAAATTACAATGATTGTTTTTGTTCTCTGTAAACCGTGGGGTTAGGCTCTGCACAAGCGAGCGAACCGTGTGTCAATCTGCAAGAAAATGATAAGTGTTAAGCAAAATTATAGATATTAGGAGTGAGAATGATTATAAGCAATATGCATTATCAATGTTCTAAATTTAAACTTATATGATTAAAGAACAATGTATTTTATAAATGATACTATACTATAAATAATTTGACTAAAATTTACAGTCTCACTAAAACAAAAATTAGTATTGAAGAACTAAATTTATTTATACATTCAAAAATATAATTTACCCAATAAAAAATTGCATTATAAAAATTTGAATATAATTTAATAAAAAAATTACAATCTTATAAAAAAACAAAAATCGTTAAATTTACCCAATAACAAAAACAATTGAAAGTGTACATCTTATACATATTCAAATATATAAAAAATAAATAAAATTAACATCATTTTAAATTAATGAACTATATTCACACAGTTTGAAAAACACAATTTGTCTTACTCCAAAGAAGACACGGTAAGAGATGCGTAATTATAATGTTCCTATCATTGCCAAAAACAAGGCATTTTTTATGAAGTTAAAATATAACATTCCCTTGAATTTTCATAGAAAATTGAGAATATTTCGATGATACATAATTTGAGAACTATTATTAAAGTGGCAATTTTGTAAATATAAACAAATTTCTATTTATTTGTTGATAAACAAATAAAACAAAATATTAAAAAAAAAAATTGCAATTACTTCGTTTAAGGACAAGTTGATCTACTTCGGATTCCATTTGAAGCTATAACTAAAGCTAAAGATTTGGCAATACCTTACCAACCAAATTCATTTTGGTAAACATAAACAAATTGCTATTTATTTGTCTATAAACAAATAAAATAAAATAAAAAATAGCAATTACATCATCTAAGGACAACTGGATCTACTTCGGATTCCATTTGAAGCTATAACTACAGCTAAAAAGATTGGCAATAGCTTACCAACCAAATTCAATTTGGCTTAACCAAAGGGAAGGCAAGCATGTATTAGTTTAGTATTTCAAGTGGCTGTGGGTTTAATAGGTGGAGGTATTGAAACTTGAATTTTATGAAGCATATTAAATTTAAAGTTTAGGTAGCCTTAGATAATTGTAGGAAGGCTTGATATTGAAACTTGAATTTTATGAAGCATATTAAATTTAAAGTTTAGGTAGCCTTAGATAATTGTAGGAAAGCTTGATATTGAAATTAACAGGTTTTTAATTACGGTTAAAATTTCTCTGTATTTATCTCTAGAATAGAAATTTATTTAACCATAACCAAAACAGTGTCAAATTTTTTTGTAATAGTCTATCAGAAATAAATCTCTTTGATTGAATTCCATAACATTATCATGATTTTGCATTATTTATCAATCCTTGTAATTCCTATTATCTAACTTGATAATAGCTATCATGAAAATGCAGGAAATGCAATTTTTTTTTTTTACAGTGTTTTCCATATAAAACTTATAGTTTTTTTATAATTTATTAATATAATTTATTTTTTTTACAATATTTTATATAATAATTATATAAATATTAACTCATCATGAATTTAGGTAAAGAATTTAAAAATAAAAAAAAGAATCAACTCGTAAAATTTAATAATCTTAATAATTACCTTTTTAATTTTGGACAATCTTTTACAATATTTAACGAAGAAGGAATTGCACACTATGAATCCTTAGTATCCTATCCATGTTGGAGAGGGAAAAAAAAAACTGTTCAAATTTCTAGCACTGTTCTATTGATTGCTCCTACTGATGGGGATGAACAAAAATAAGTCTAATCCTATATCCAATATAATTCTATTTTTTTGTGGTTACCATAACTATCAACTTTTATAAAATATAGGCCAAAATATTTACAGCATATCTACTACCTTCCCTCCAATACCCTTATTCTCACTCTCACTAAATACTTCACAATGTCCATGACAATTCCCATTTCAAGAGAAGTTAGATATTGCACATATAAGATAAGATACTACCACATTATAAGTAGGATCATCACAAATATATTCTCTGTTGAACAATGGACTTACTGTTAGTCAGCAACAAAGATGGATGCTTCACCAGTACCTTATTCCACCATAGGGCAAGGAAATAAAAAATATATACCCTGAAATATTCATATAATATATTATAGAATTCTGTTATTTTTATACAAGTATTTATTAAACCAAGGGATCATTTTATCAGGGGTAAATATTGATTTTTAATTATAATATAAAATAATGATGTCTAACTACTCTTTCGGAATTACGAAATGCATTAGGACATTATAATTCTATTTATTCATTTTCTTTAAAACCTACCAAAGTTAAAAAAAAATTGAAATATGTAAGACTAATATAATTCTATGTAAGACTAACTAATACCACCACCCTCTTATAGTGATGCCATAACATTATGGATATTGAAATCACCCACTGCGATCATTTTGGAAGCATCAATCTATGGCGTGTAAGGTCCATATTATGTGATAGCATGTCTATGTCTTTTTGGGTGGAAATGGTATACTGTAATTTTGTAATATACAGTAAAAAATGGTTCACTATACTATTTTTAATTTAAAGAGTATTTTACATGATAGGGAAGATTAACTATTTAAGTGTTCTTTTAATGGTTACAATTACAATTAAAATTCAACTGTATAAACGGATTTTATAAAATGTAATGTAAAAACGGATTTTTTGAATACTTTTATTACCATTAATTCAATTGTATAAACGGATTTTATAAAATGTAATGTAAAAACGGATTTTTTGAATACTTTTATTACCATTAATACAATCTTGATGTCTATATAAAATTAATACAAGCTTGATATTTATTTAAAATAACAAGTAAGGTGTAACTCATTGAAATCACAGAACCTAGAAACCCACGAAAAGCAGTAGAATTCATAGGCATGCCACATGAGGAGAAATAAAGTTGAATTTAGCATAGTCCAGAAACAGGTTTCACATAATGTTGAATTCATTATGCTAGATTCGATTTGATTCCAAGGAAGGTGGTACATACCTTGGCACGTAACAGTCCTTACGATAAATTTTCTGCAATAATTTTGCCTAAACCGATAAAGTATGACCTAGAATTTGCATCAAATAGAATTACGACAAACCTCAAATGTTCTGAGAAACCATGACCTAAACTAAACTATGACCCTCAATTTCCATCAAATAGAACTACGACAAACCTCAAATTTTTTCCGTAAAGTTGGCCTGAACTGTTAGCTAAAGAGAGGATGGCATGATGTTCATGAGACAGTAGTCCAGAAACAGAAATTGAATCACTCCATTCGGAATTATTTTATTGGTGGTAAATGAGAGATGGGCTTTCATTTTGCGAGATGCCTTTGCATTTTAAAACTAATTTATTTCACTTTTTCGAAAAGACAAACCTTTACGCAATAAAATTAATTTTAAAATAAAAAACTCTTTCACTTTTTATATATCAAATTATACTAATTCTTTATCTCCATAAACCATACTAATTTTTTTCATATAACAAAAACAAAAAAATTAAATATTTATTAAGTAAATAATATATATATATAATATATATTATATAATATATATATATATTATAATATATATATTATATATATTATATAATAAAATTTTATTTAAAAAGTTAATAAATTTTTTTTTGTTCAATCACAATACTATAGCATTTTCAAAACAGCATGTCAGAATCCTCACTTACTCCAAGAATCTGCTGGAAAAGCAAGCCTCCTTTCTCTAGATCCTCCCACCCACAACAACGATTCCCTCCCACCCAGCGGCTAAAGTTTCTCCACAACGAGAAAATGAGCCAGATATTCGTTGGTTTATATTTATAAATTTTATATTTATAAATGTTTATATATATATTTCTTATTAAATCTTTCTATATATAATAATGTATTTTTTAAGTTCGGTTTGAATCCAGAATCTTCGAGACTTATCTGTTTATTATGATGGCGAATGGTAATCGAGTTCTCTGTGTGAGTATAGTAAGTTGTTTTTAGTATAAATTTTTGAAAGTTTTTTTTTGTAGATTTTTTCGGTCTAGTATAAACCTCAAATTTTTTCCGTAAATTTAACCGAGCTTGCATGATGTTCAGAAGACAGTAGTCCAGAAACAGGTTGCACATAATGTTGAATTCATTATGCTAGATTCGGTCTGATTTCAGGGAAGGCGGTACATACCTTGGCACGTAAAAACCTGTGTTGAAATTTTGATTTTTTATTTGAACTGCGAGCTGAGCTATTTATTTTCTACAAAATACAGAGACTTGTGTGCATTTTTGAGGCCCTGTTTCAAATGTTGTTTTTTAAATCTTTTATGAAGGTTCATATATGGTTTCTTTATGAGAATATGGATTCTTTTGTCACTGTGTGCCTGAGATATTACCATCTACTAACCATTAAAGCTATGTCATTTGTGAACTGAAAATTACAAGAGCCTTGGGCATCTGTAATTAGTGGAACCCAATATATCAACTACATTAATTAACAGAACAAAACTATGATGGCGCATAAATAGACTTTGAGTTGCAATGAGAAAAGATAACATGAAGAACATGCAACAAGAAGCATACACAACCAGTGATCAAACCCAAGCAAACCAATATATAATCAGCTATCAAACCGAAACAGATAATGTCTTACCTTGCTATTGATCCGGGAGAAGAACTGCAGAGCTATGGCTGGAGCAGATGCTATATATTCAGTCATTCCATACGCAAACAGAACTGTAGTTTCATTGCGCGGGCGATTAGCGCTAAATCAGAGTTTGCAGGTCTGCGCTGAATCAGAGTTTGCAGGTCTCATATACATTAGCGCGGGCGATTAGTGCTGAATCAAATACATTAGGTGGACGAGTCGGTGGTTGGTGAGCGTTTAATACATGGTTGCTGGGAGTAATTACCCGGAAGTGAAAGGGCATTAAAACTACAGACCGGAGGCAGGCAGGCCGGAGTGAGGTCAAGCGCGGGTAGGCCGGAGCATTGCCGGAAGTCTGTATGCAGAAAGCATGCATGGATGCATGAAGTATGTATGCGGGATTGGAAAATTCAGTGATGTGAAAACCATGTCAGGGGTCAGGGGTGTAAGGACTATAGTAATAACTTTGCTATAGTCGCACAAATAACACTTGCCATCGGCCATGCACCTCACCAGCAATCGAGTCCCGATTGAGGCACTGCACTACAACATATAAAAAGTTGCGTTGAAGATTGTAATGAAATGTGACGTGACCGATATGTAATATATGTACAAAAAAAAAGGCCCATTAATACTTCTTTTGGGAACTAGCCCCTCATATTTTCAAAAAAACATATTCAATTTGATAAACAAACAAATTGAACATAAATAAACTAAATTATTTTTTAAAAAATCATATATTTCAATATATAATATTATATATAAATAATTTTGTAAATATTTTTATCCAACCTAAACTAATATAAATTTAACCGAAAACCATGATAATCCACTCCATAATAACTCTACCTAATTATATCCTCCACATTACTCTATCCACTCCATAATTACTTTCCCTGATGTATATCCTCCACATTTTGTATGGCATGCTCAAGATATTGAGATTACTTACCAAAATACTTATTTATTTATGGGGAGTACTTTTTAACGTACACTTGCTTTTTTAATATATATTATGGTACTTACCATAGTACTTATTTATTTATGGTGAGTACTTTTGAACGTACACTGCTTTTTCAATCATTACGTCATCATTGATTCATTTTGAAAATTTTATCCCATAATTATCCTCTTTTAAGATATGGGAAGGAGGGTTGATGGAAAGTGTTGTGTTGCACCCAGTTTATAATGTAAATATTTTAACATATTTATATATAATTAGTGATAAGGTTTCAATTATAAAAATAGTTTGGAGATAATTTAAATTTGAAAATGTTAATTATCACGAGGAAGTGAGACATCTTGATAACGGTGGATGAAAAAGTGTAAAAGATGCTTATGCAAGTGGTGGGTGAAATTATGTAGGGAATTTTATTTTCCACACTCATGAGGTGGAGATTTTGTGGGTGGAAAAATTGTGCGGAGAATTTTGTTTTCCACTTTTATTTTACATAACTTTATTTTAACAAGCATTCTCATTTTTATGATGATTATCACATTGTTTTTAAACATAAAATTGTAAATCTATTAATATAATATTTAAGGTATATAAGTGGGAAGTGCAGGAGTGGGTTATTAGTCTCAGCCGAACTATTGCATTTTTTTAATATTGATTTTGTATTATTTCATTGTATTTTTGTAATTTTAATTAAATTTCACAAAAATGTTTAATATTTTTATTTTCTGGTAAATTCAAAAATATTTTTTTAGTTTTTTGGATTTTATTTTTTTTTCTAATTTTCAATTAATTGAACAAGCTCTAATGCATAATTCCTCTAGGGGTATTTAACTTTCGGTATTTGTCGGTAATTCTTAAAAAAATAAAAATAAAAATAAAAATAACTAATTTAGTCAGTAGTCATTCTATTAGTGTGTGCTCCAATATTGACACTGTCATGCCCAATGATGCTAGAATTGACACAATTGCAGGTCCTTTATGTAAGCGAGGGGAGTTGTTTGTGCCAAGGCCAAAACTGACATGGTTGTAAGAGGGTTGTTTGTGTGGAGGTTTCACTGTGCAGAGGAAGCTCAAATGTTGCTTAACAATAAAAAATAAATTCACAAATAATCCTAGAGTGAAGGATGAATTCACAAATAATCCTAGAGTCACTACTAGGATTATATGCCTACATTTCCACTATTGTTTCATGAGGGTATGCATTTGATATTTACACATATAGGCGTCCCCCCTATTGGAATTGGCCACTTTAATCATTTTGTTAATTAATCATTTTGATACGATGGTTTAAATTGAAAGATGCCAGCATATTCTCGTGGTCTCCACTACATCAACAAATAGAATTGTAACTGCTAACTTTCTTGCATATCTAAATTAGGTGTTTAAACCTGATTTAAAATACATTTTTACCAAATGACAATTAAAAGTTTATTATGCCTATTGCTTATCACCACGTATGAGAATTAGAGAAAATTGAAAACACCTATCAAGATAGAGAAAAATGAATTTGAAAATGAAAAAAAAAAACAAATATTAAAAAAAATATGAAACGTGGCTGCATTCTTTATGAAACATATAGTAATGGGTTACATTACATTTTTTGAAATGTGTTTGTTTCAAACTTCCAATTGAAATGGTGCCAAATGTAACTTCATTCTCAACAAAAAAAAAATTATTAAAAAAATGAAATGTAGTTGCATTCTTTATGAAACCTATAGTAGTGGGCTACATTTTTTGAAATACATTTTGAAACATGTTTGTCTAGAAAAAATGAAATTTCTTGGCAAACAGTAGGGGGAGTGACAGGAGCATCTCATTGTTGGTATATTAAGCTAACTCTTCTTTAGCCTTGACTCTTGTTTATCCTTTGTGCATCAACAAATTTTGTTTTCCTTTCAATTCTGAAACGAGAGTATTTTCCTTTTGCAATTTTCATTTATCTTTACCAATTCTTATTATGATAAAGGGTTTTTCTAGGTTCTACTAATTTTTCTTGCTTGTTGTTGCTTCGTTGATTATGATTTTAAGAGGAGTCTTATTTATTTTTTCTAAGTGTTTTAATGTTCACTTTCTATGTTTTAATGACTCCTTGTAGGTTTTGGCTTTATAGATTATGAATCCATAACATGTATCATAGGTTCAAGAGTGTTCTGAATCCATAAGATTTTGTGCAGGTTTGTTTTTAGCATATTGAAGGTTGTTCATTGCAGCTAAGGGAGGTTCTACATAGTGAGGGATTCTAACGGGTCTTTGTGATTGTGCAGGCTACCAATGATTGGCCTTTGTAATTGTGCACAATGTGTTATCATTAATGATAGATACTATATTAATTTATATTTTATTGGAGTTTTGCAAAGTTTGGCTAAATGTGACAATTTTACGAGATGAATAGGGAATCATTATTTAGCTCGAAGTTATCCTATGCAACTACATTAAATCATTTATATGTTAATAGAGATTTTCAGTTTTGTATTAGATACAATGTAGAACATATATATTGAATTGTCAGACAATCTTCTTTTCTTATCGCATAGGTTGTATTATGTGACTATACTTGTAGGTTGATGGAAATTGCTGCACATATTCCCAGGAGAACGAATAAAGATAGTGTAAGCATTTGCATTTTTTGGTTTTCATTAAAGTAATTAAAATCTTCACCCTTTTCTAAATTGTGAGGGTGGGATATGGACATATGGATGACTAGATCCATTGCATTTTCAATAGGAGATGTTATCATCTCTTTGTGTTTCATTAATTGTTTACATGATTGTTCTTTCTTTTCAGTATTTGACAATCGTCATCGGCTTGTGAGAGTAATCAGTAAATGTCTATTCTTAATATTGTAATTTGGTTAAATATAAAATTTAATAAATGTTAAAGATAAGTTAATCTAATTAAGTTTGTTTTAATCTTTTTAAGAGAATTTGGTTTCATATATATTTTGAATCAAAGTTTATTTTAACAATTAGTTTTTTTCTCCTCTATCTTTAATTAAATTAAATATAAAGTTTAATAAAAAAATGAAGTTTAGGCAAATTAAATTAATTAATTTAAACTATCACAAAAAACCATATAAATATTTACAAAAGTGCTTATAGTTTGCCCAAAATCATGTGTTATTATATTATATGGCTTGAACTTGTGAATGATTAAAGTTCTATTTTGTTTTAATTTAATTATTACACAATGATCATAATTAACCCCGGTTCAACTCTTTTATTTGCAACAAGTACAATGATAATTATGAAGACCAAACCTAGTTTCATTTTTCAACACATGTGACGCTAGTCTTTGAAATGTTTCCTTTGTTAGCCAATATATCAACTTGGTTATAGAATTATCCAAAATCTTGATGAAATAATATCTTATGAAAGCCATCAATCCACTTTTGGATGAAAAAACAATTGAAGATGATTGTTATTGGATGAGATTGTCTTTGAAACCATTAGGTTAATGTTATACTCAAATCTCCAATGATGGTCAAAGAATGCAAACTAATTTTTTTTGCTAAGAAAATACCATAATAGATAGTTTAAGCCTATGCTTTATTATGTGATTCTCTCCCAAAATACCGAGCAGTTTAATTTTCCAAATTTCCCTAGCGATCCAAGATGATCCCACCGACACCTACCATCGTTAGATTTCCCTTACAACTTGATCAAAAAGTAAAATGTGTGTTGCTTGTTATTGGTACCAATTTTATTCATTCCTAATTGTCAAGTTCTACCTGAAATTGGTTTTCCAATAGATGGAAAAGATCATTGATCTAGGATAGAAAATTGGATGTTACATCTTTCTTCATCTAATTCTTGAGTTTTGTGTGTTAAATTTAAAATTTTCAATGAGTTCAGGAACTCTGAAAGGAGGCATTTTTCTTTGACTGTGACTAATCTTAAAATGTCTTCTCACTTGAAAATGGCTCTATTTCATACCAGCCAAATTTTGCAACAAATATATTTTGGAAGGGTCATCCAAAGCATCTTAAGAAGAGACTTATCTTTGAGAGTAATCTGATTAGTTATTGCTCTAAAGAATATTGATAATATTAAAAACAATATTCATCTAAACTTAAAGCAAACTTAGTGATTTAAAATAGCATTTGTGCTGAAAGAAAGATACATTAAAACATAGAATATTGAACACACTAATTGAGAATATATTGCTTAAACCTCAATGACCTGTGTTATTATCCCATATTTCCACATTCAAAAAAATATAGGTAACAAAGTCTGTAGAGTATGTTGGTGGAAATCTTGGGCAAAAATCAACTCAAACAAACTTCCAATAAAAGGTAAAGAATACTAGATAATTTTTATGCATTTCTTTTACCACAAATGGTTTCATAAGTTTTTGGAAATCAATATATTTTTTAATGAGTAAAAAAAAAACAAAATGAATAAAAATGTTCATCCCACCATAAACATTGTTCACTAACAATGATGCTTAATAGATCAAGAATTTGAGATAGATCTATGCAACCCGAGGTTTCTGCATATTTACTATAGAAAAATTCAATTCATTCCTTTCTCCAAACAATAAGAACAAATTTATGAAAACATTCCAATAGCTTGAGGTATTGTGAAACAACATTATCATGCTTTAAAACTTATACAAAAATCATTTATTCCCAAACAATACAGAAAATGTTCCAATTTTCAATAATGTCTTGTATTTAATATATGGACAAAGGGCCACAATTTAACAAGATTTGAATCTTCCAATAAACAAATAAAAAGGCAACATAATGTTGTGAAAATAAAAATAATAAAAGGTTATTGCAACATGTGAGATGAAAATATAACAAATGGTGAGCTTTAACAATGACAGCAATCAAGGTGGAAATTGTGAGAAGGGTTCTCATTAACCTAAGAAGAAACAACGAATTCACCTTTGCTTATAGCCTCAACTTGGCCTCTAAAAACCAAGAAAAAGCATATGCTCTTTTTTTGGGACTAACTTGGTCAAGTCTGTAAGCCTTCCAAAATTAACTAATTTGGGTAATTCCAAGAACACTATCAAGCATCTCCAAGATGGCACCACTCCAAATTAAGCTCCATCTTCTACTATATATGCTTGGTATTGAAACCCATCTCAATCTTTGATTCTTATCATGTGTTGCAAAGTCTCAACACTCAAGCAAACCTATATGGTAACTCAGCAATACAAGAAAAAAAATGGAAGAGATCATTATTAACTCCAAACTTTATTATCAACTAATTCCTTAATATCCATTGTCACATTTGAGGCACATTTACACTCCCACGATGTGGTAGGTCTCCACAATCAAGAATCCAAGTGCTTTTCACACCGCTTATCCCACTTGGATGCAATGACACACTCTAACCATTATCATATTTCGCTCTCACATATTCTTCAAGGCCATGATGGGATTTTCCCATAGGGAAGATCTACCATTCTTGCCAACTTCATCAACGTGTAATGAGGGAGGAGATGCATGCTTGTAGGGTTATTATGTATCAACAGAGGTTCTCTAACCCTTATCATATTTCGCTCTCACATATTCTTCAAGGCCATGGTGGGATATTTCCGCTAGGGAAGATCTACCAATCTTGACAACTTTATTATCGTGTAATGAGGGGGGAGGTACATGCTTGTAGGGTTATTATGTATCAAAAAAGTTTAAGTTAGTTTATATATTTGATGTTTTCTCTATCGTATTGTAGTAAGCCTCTAACTTTCGACTCCATGCCATTACTCTATTATTTTATGTTATGTATCCATATCAAAATAGCATAGAAACATAATAAAAAATAGATCAACGACTAGATAATAAGCCACTTTGAGGGTGTAACCCCCCTTTACATCACAAATTAAGCAATCCTTGGATGATTCAAATGACAAGACCTCCTTGGTATATATAGGAGTCTAAAGGGTCATAATATAATTAGGGCCTGCATAATAATAATAATGTAAGGGCTCAACAATAACAATAGTGGGTTTCTATGGGGCACAACAATAACAATATGGGGGCTACAATAGTATTATAGGGACCTGACATGCCCCTCTCTTTGGAAAAAGTGTTGTCCTCAACACTTGAGTAGTTTTGGATGCTTCTGTATGAAATACTCTTCCTCCCATGTGGAATCTTCAGCAGGTAAGTTCTTCCGCTTAATGAGATACTCTGAAAATGGTCAATTCCACAGTTGTCGGATTCTTGTTTCCATGATTGCTTTAGGCTCCAATATGATTTTTCCTTCCTCATTAAGTTTTGGAAATATAGTTTGAACTGGTATCTTGTCACCTATAACCTTCTTTAAGCATGAAACATGGAAAATTGGGTGTACTCGCAAAGATGCAAGAAGTTTCAATTTATATTCCATAGTACCAACCTTTTGCAACACCTTGTAAGGGCCATAGTACTTGGGTAATAATTTATTATTTTTCTTGAGGGACATTTGTTTGTATGGTTGTAGCAGTAAAAATACCTAGTCACCCACACCAACACTTCTTTCACTGCGATGTTGATCTTCCTATTGTTTCATTTGATTGTGCACCAAAGTCGGGGCATCCATTAAGAGTTGGAGAACTTATTTTTGATGCTCAATATGATCTTCCATTACTTTAACCATAGAATTATCTCTTAAAGATGATGTGATGGACAGTGGATGATATCTATAAAGCACCTATAACAGCCCCAACCATGTTTCTCTCATGTATGTATGTAAATATTTTTGAAAAAAAATGGGTTAAGTCAAGGGACAAATTCCAGAGCTAGGGAAGTTACTTGTTGGGGATGGTGTTAGTTTTCTTAGACAATGAAAATATGAATTGTTGGGACATCTCTTGAACATTGGTTGGTAAAAATTTTGATGGCTTGAGGTTTTTAGAATTTATGAAGCTACAAGGAAAAGTAGGACCATCCTTGCTTGGAATGTCGAACAAGGCAGTAAGGACAAAATAATTAAAAAAGAAGAATGGGGGGACTACCAGCTCGTGGGATGTACAAGCCACCCACTACAACCAATTAAAAACTGCATTTAACAAACTAGTAGTAGGTGGGAAAATGTTAAAATTCAGTTGGCTGACAAGATTTTGTTGGCATGGGTCACAGTCTGAAGACTTTTCAAGGAAAATACAAATCAATCCTGGTTGGGGATAGTAGGGGGAGAGTTCGAATTGGTGAAAAACATATAGTAAAAAAAAAACAGGGAGCAGTTGATGCACATCTACAATCTATGCTGGGGGAACAATATTTTTTTTGGGGGGGTAGCAGGAGCTTGGAAGAAAGGAGTCCAAGTGTGGAGAGTTTCCTCTCGAATCCCCATGACCCAAAAGGTGGAGATGGTATTTATCAAAAATTCTTGAGGACTAGGGTGGAGGAAATAATCTTAGAAAGTCCTGGGTGAATTTTGAAGGTTCCCTGTTGTGTAATGTTTTGGGGTGGAACTTCAATGTCCTGCACCCTGGTTGAGTTGCAGCTCAATTGAAGGGAGGTGGTGGTAGAATATCTAGTTCCAGTTACAACAATTGGTTGTGTCTAAATCCATGAGAAATGGACCCCTCAGACTCTGGAATCTGCCTCAGGGGTGGTAGTTGTAAGTGGGCATTAGCTACAGCTACCTACGGTTGGATGGAGAGTCATTATCCCTTACTCAATTTCCTAGGATTACCAAGATAAGAGTGTTCACCATGTAATTCAACTACAGTGGATAAATATCACTTTTCTATTTGAAATCGTGGTGTTATGCTTGGGAATTTTTTGTAATTTTTTACTTGTATATATAATCAGTATCATGTGATGGTGAACACAAGAGTGTTGGATCAGAGCTCATGATTAGTTCTAACTTCACATGGGGGAATTTTATTATTTTGTGAGGGAAAATTCATCATGTAAAGAAATATTCCAATACCATTTGTATTTATTAGCAGTGTCAATAGAATTTATTCTCTTTGGCCTTGACTAGATCCTTAAATTTCATAAATAATTAACTCCAATCTTTAACGGTTTTGTCCAAAACTCATGAGTCCTCGTGTGACCAGTAGAATGAGTTGAAAATCCCATTGAGCTATGATTTGGTGTAGCACCCTAGAACATCAAGTGTTATCACATGATTTTGTGCATCTAAATACATATTTCTCATCATTACGATGCTTATAAGTGAAAGTATGAAGTTACCTTAGCACGCATTAGTGTGGCTTCTCCAAGCAGTATCCTAGCGATGTCGTGGTATTGGGGTGGTGGTGTAGACACACCCTCTCGTAATTGGCAATGCCTTGAAGTCAGTCCTTGTTCCTAATAATGTAGGTTTGATGAAAGTTAGTCTCCTGCCTTCATCGACATTATTTTTGGCGGCACATTGATGATGTTGATGGTATGAGTTGTTGAGCTCAATCCATTTTCGATGCATAGAAAAATGCATCGATGGCATAAGTGTGTGGTTCATAGACCCATAGGCAACTTCATCCACCCAAATAGAGACTAACCATATGTTGTCTCAATGTTTATCATGCTAGTAATTAGGTCATCTGCAATTTAATAGGTAGTATTGGCTATGGTGGCATGTATACCCTTGAGGAGCCTAAGTCAGGTGTTACTATAATCTACAAGTATGAAAATAGTTGTTGAGGTGGCATGAGGACGGTCGGCATAAATCTTTGAAATTAAAATGGATTCACGTATATATGCATAACACAACTGATGTATGGTGTAGTCTATAGTATGAATAATATGCCTCCATGGAAGTGTGATGGGTTGGGTATAATACCACCAATCTCGACCCAATTTTATATGGCACACCTTGTAGTATGAATAATATGCCTCCAAGGAAGTGTGATGGGTGGGGTATAATATCACCAATCTCGACCCAAAGTTACTACATACCTTACTGATCTATATGTGATGCGAGTTGGTCACAAACCAGGTCGGGGTTTAATCCCATGTTAACCGAATATAACCACAACAAGTTATGCCATTAATTCCATAAGGATGGCTAGTGGTTTTTGAATAAGTATTGACATTATCATTCACACTCCAAGGTATGAGACTATTGTGGCATCTAGGAGAGTATTGATCCCTACATCGCATATTTAAATGTGTTTCCCATAACCTAAATACAAGCATAGTAATCCTAACATGTGAAGCGTGCGTGCACACACACACACACACATATATATACACAGAAACATGGTATGGTGCATGTATGCACATCCTTTCACACACAGGTCCAAGAATTTGTTGCATATCATAATTCTATCGGCTAAGACTATATGGTTGTAGGAGTGCATTTAATATTCATATAAATATAAACATAGCCAAAATGAGGGTAACCATAATTTTAAGACGGCTCATGTTAAAAAGGGTATCGACTAGTGGAGTCAGATTAGCGGAGTTTTTTCATTAGTTGACCTAGGAGATATATATATATATAGTAAAGCATAATCATATCGGTGGTGGTGGATATTTATAATTGTACATTTATAGATATGTATATTGGTAGAATGGGTAGAGTGGTGTGATATATATATATAAATATGTGCACACAATCCCTAGGAGTAGTGTTGATAATGGAAAATTCCCAAATAATATGGGTAGCATTGCAACCTACCATTATGAATGGAGGACTACACATAATAAAAAAATATCCCCTTTTTTTGAATGTGCAAGGGAAATTGATTAATTTATTGGGAACTTCACTAGCACTAATGTGGTGGTTACAGTGCCATAAATGGGGTCATTTTTGTCGTGGTATGGAAGGAAGTAGTATACCATCATTCTATGAGAGGTAACCACTTGACCCATTTTGTTTGTTTATCATATACAAAGCAACGAAGATATCCTTGCAAACATTTTTTCACTATCTCAATTTTCCCATCAAATTGAGGATGATAAGATGATCTATGAGCTAATTGAGTACCAAGACAAGAAAATAATTTTATCTAAAAAAATCCTTTGAAAATGGGGTCTCTCTCACTTACAATAATCTTTGGTTTCCATGTATCTTTTGAACTGTTTCCCCAAATGCAGTAGCAACTGTACGGGCTTTGAAAGGATGAGATTGTGCACAAAAGTATGCATACTTGGTAAGTCTATCAACTACCACCACGATGACACTCTTTCCTTTGGACATGGGTAAACCTATGATAAAATCCATTGGGACATCCCCCCAACACTGATTTGGAATGGCTAATGTATGGAAAAGAACCAAGCTCTTAATTGTCTCAACTTTATTTTGTTGGCAAACCAAAAATTCTACCACAAACTTCTAAATATCAAATTTAAGGTCATCCAAAAAATTCCCTCTTGACACTGTGGTAAGATTTTAAACATCATGAGTGTCCTCCTATAGGAGAGGTGTGCAATTCCAAAAGAACATTTTGTTTGAGTTGGGAGTTCTTACATAGATATAAGTGATATTTATACCAATCATTTTTCCAGATAAATGTATCATATGCACTGGGATCTTGCTACAACTTTTGAATGAGTGTCCACACCTTTGTCATTCTTCCATTCATCCCTTGATTCAGTTATCCAGACAAGTTTGGATAATAGAAATGGCACAAAGTAATTCTTCCACATTTGTATCCCTTCTTGAGAGTGCATTTTCAAAAACATTTTGCTTTTCTTTTTTGTAGATGATTTCAAAGTCATAACCCAACATCTTTGTGACCCATTTTTATTGCTCTTCTGAAGATAATATTTGTTCCAAGAAGTATTTAAGACTATCATGATGTTTTTTTACCTTGAATTGTCTTACCATTAGGTAAGGGCATCATTTCTTCAGATCATGTAGTATTGCCAAAATTTCATTCTCATAAATAGGTTTGTGTAAATACCTTCCCTTAATTGGACGACTTTTAAAAGCAATGGGTCTTCCTTCTTGCATTAAAAAATCACCAATGTCATTTCTCGAGGCATCACATTTAAAAACAAAGGTTTTTGTGAAGTTTGATGCAGCTAATACCAAAGCTCATCACATTGCCTATTTAAGATGTTCAAAGGCCTTAGTTCCTTCTACAGTCCAAGAACATGCACCTTTATTAAGTAATGTTGTCAGTGGTGCTGCTATTTTCCCATAATTCTTAACAAACTTACGATAATACTCTTTCAACACAAGAAATCCTCGAAGATGACCTAAGGTTGTGGGAATTTTTCATTGCTTTATAGATTTAATTTTTCTAATGTCAACCTTAACACCTTCATTAGATACAATATGACCCAAATATTCCATTTCTTGTACCCCAAAGAAACATTTGTAGGGTTTTTCATACAATTGTTTCTCCTCCAATAGTTTGAGCACCTTGTAAACTTTTTGAAAATGACCTTTCCAAGACTTTTTGTAGATTATTATATCATCAAAAAATACTAACAGAAATTGTATAAGGAAGGGTTTGAAAATAGAATTCATCAAACCTTGAAATGTGAAAGGTGCATTAGTAAAACTGAAAGGCATGACCAAAATTCATAGTGGCCTTCATGAGTTTTGAATGTTTTTTTTGGAATTTCTTATGTCTTCATAACAATTTGATGATATCTTGAATGAAGATCCATATTGATGAATTAAATTTCTCCATGTAGTTCATCCAACAATTCATCAATGACAGAAATGGGAAATTTATCTTTAATAGTGATCTTATTGAGTTCCCTATAATTGAGACACATACACCGTGATCCTTCCCTCCTATGCACCAATGTGACTATAGAAAAGAAATAACTTTGGCTAGGTTGAATTATACATGTCTCTAGCATTTTTTCAACCATACATTCAATTTCACTCTTCTGGGCATATGGATATTTGTAAGGTCTGATGTTTGGAGGAACACTTCATGGAATCAAGTGAATACCATGATCATGATCGTGAATAGGTGGGGGACCTTTGGGAGTCTCAAATACCTTGGAATTATTATCAAGGACTTATTGGAGATCTATATAAATATTTGACTTATATGCTTGAACATCTAGTGAGCATAATTATGCAATTACCCTTGTTATTCCTTCTTCAAAAGCTTTGTCATGCCATTAGAGCTTATTATCTTCCTAGGTTTCCCTATGATACCTCTTAATTCAATTTCCTTTCCTTCCCACAAAATTTTCAAGAAACATTCTTGAAAATTAAAAGATATCATCCCCAAAGATTATAACTGTTGGACTCCTAATACAACATCAGCACCACCATTTGAATGGAAATCATTGGACTATTCAGTACATATTCACCCATGGTAAGATTGATATTATAGCACTTCCTTGAGAAATTTATAGTTCCTCCATTTGCAAACATCACTTGACACTTTGGTGTTGGATATATAAATCAATTCAAATCCATGGTTATCTTACAATGAATAAAATTATGGGCACCACCTAAATCAATCATCACTATTACCTTTTTCTTCTTGACATATCATTCTATCTTGAGAGTTTGAGGAGTGGAAATTTTTTTCAATGCATTACACGATATGGTCCGATTCACTTCTTCCTTTTCAACCCCTGCATTTTTTCTCTATGTATATCTTCTTCTTTTGATGTTTCATGTTCCTTTTCTTCCTCCTCTTCACAATCTATGTCAAATGTTTTTTCTCAACACAATTATGACCTTTAGTGTATTTTCTATCACAACTGTAACAAAGCCCTTATGCTCTTTTTTCCTCCAATTGTTGTGGTGTCAACCTTGTAGGTTGTGGGAGGCTGGGAGTAGCAACACTTCCATCTTTAAAGTTGTGAGTGGTAGACCTCCTTGTTGCCATAATTTTTCTTTCAACTTTTCTTGCCACCCTGAATGAATTCTCCAATGACTTTGATTCCCAAAGGTAAGCCTCATTTTGAATGTTATCCTTTAAAGTCCCTAGGAAGACATCAATTAGATGCTCCTATAGAATATAAGTTACATAGATATTCACTCTTTGAAAGTCCTCTATGTGCTCCACAATTGAATCCTTTTGTTTGAGATTCATCAATTGGCTCAAGAACATATTTGTCTTTATATTTGTTAGGCCCCTATACTACTAGTGTAACCCCTTACTGTTATTAGTACAACCCCCTTACTATATTGATGTACCCATGTAGTGCCCATATTGTTACTATTGTGCCCCATAGAAGCCCACTATTGTTATTATTGTGCCCTTACATTATTATTGTTATGTCGGCTCTAATTATATTATGACCCCTTAGACTCCTATATATAGAAAGGAGGTATTTTCATTTGTATCATCCAAGAATTGTTCATTTATGTAATGTAAAGGAGGTTTCCCCCTCGAAGAGGCTGAATTCTAAGTCGTTGATCTATCTTTTCTATCATTTTGTGAGCTAGTTTCATAACATTTGGTATCAGAGCTTTGGATTCTAGGGTTTCGCTGCTCCAAATAGGTCATCGTGGCATTTTCGCTTAACTTTTTTTTTACGACGTTTCAGAAGTGAAAAAAAACCCATTTGAGATGAAATCGCACTGAACCTCGAGTCCAAATTTCAGAGCTTTTCGCACTATATTGGCAGAGATATGATGTGAGGAAGTTGGTCTTTTTGCATACTCCTGAATTACATTCCAAACAGGTGACCTGGGGAAAATATTCATAACTTTTGTTTTGAGCATCAGATTGAAATCACATAAGATGTTACAGAAAGAGGATGGGCTGTAGTTTCCTGTGTATATCTTTCAGATCCTAAGGTCAAAACAGTGACACGTGGCACTTCCTACAAGTTAGCTCATCTGAAAAGGTATATAAGCACGTCCTCTTGGGAGATTGTGCATAAAGCTATCTTGGAGAATCTAAATTCGATCAGACTGGTGGCACTGGAAAGAGGACACAGAGGGCTACTGCAGGTCGCAATTTCAGAACTGGAAAAGCCGAAATTATAGAGTTATAATCATTTCAATATCGAGCTCCTAAAATCAAGAAAAGGCAATATGAGAAAGTTTGATGGCAAGGATCCGGTGAATTGGATACTTTAGATGGAGCAATATTTTGATCTACATGGTGTACCACTATTATAGAAGGAAATGATAGCACATTATGAGGATACAAAGAGAAACACTTTCTTTAGAGAAACACCACAACAATTGGAAAGAGTAAAAGGGCTTTGTTACATAGTCGAAAGTAAAATTATGGAAACAAGGAAGTCTACCCCTCACAACTATAAAGATGGAAGTGTTGTTTCTCCCAGCCTTCCACAACCTACAAGGGTTACACCACAACAATTGGAAGAAAAAAAGAGAAAAAGGGCTTTGTTACAATTGCGATAGCAAATGCACTAAAGGTCATAAGTGTGCTGAGAAGAAAGTATTTTACATAGAGTATGAAGAGGAGGAAGAAAAGGATCAAGAAACATCAAAGAAGAGGATATACGCCAAGACGAAACCCCAGAGAAAGAAGAAATGAATTAGACCATATCTTGTAAAGCATTGGCAAGAATTACCACTCCTCAAACTCTCAAGATAGAAGGACATATAAAGAATAAAAAGGTGCAAGAAGTGAAAGGTCACATTGATAAAGAAGAAATGAATCCAACCATATCTTATAATTCATTGGTCGGAATTACCACTCCTCAAACTATCAAGATAGAAGGACATATCAAGAAGAAAAATGTTTAAGAAGTGAAAGATCACATTGAGCATCAAGAAATGAATCTGACCATATCTTGTAAAGGATTGGAAGAAATTACCACTCCTCAAACTCTAAAGATAGAAGGACATATCAAGAAGAAAAAGGTTCAAGCAGTGAAAGATCACATCAAGCATCAACAACAAGTTCTCCAACTTTTAAAGGATAACGACACTTTCGTGCAAAATCGAATGAAACAACAGGTAGATCAACATCGTAGTGAAAAATGCTTTGATGTAGGTGATTGGGTATTTTCATTGCTACATCTCAAGCAAGCTATTTATGAGAAGAAAATGTTGGCAATACTACATGCACTTAAGAAATGGCAACCTTACCGAACAGGAAGACACTTCAAGGTAAAAATGGATCATGATAGTCTTAAATACTTTTTAGAACAACTATTATCTTTAGAAGAACAGAAAAAATGTGTCACAAATATGTTGGGTTATGACTTTGACATCATCTATAGAAAATGGAAGCAAAATTTTGCTGCACATGCACTCTCAATAAAGGATGGGGATGTGGAAGCATTGTTTTGTGCTATTTTTATGATCCAACCAGATTGGATAAACGAAGCAAGGGATGAATCGAAGAAGGATGAAGAAGTATGGCCACTTATTCAAAAGTTGCAAAAAATCCCAATTCAAACAATATTTCCATAAATTTAAGAGGAAGGAAAAATCATATTAGAACCTGGAGCAGTCACGGAAACAAGAACCCAACAGCTATGAAATCGATCAATTTCATAGTATCTCATCAAGTGGAAGAACTTACCCGCTGAAGATTCCACATGGGAGGGCAAGAATTTTATACAGAAGCATCAAGAACTACTCAAGCATTGAGGACAACACTTTTTGAAGGAGAGGAGCATGTTAGGCCCCTATACTACTAGTGTAACCCCTTACTGTTATTAGTACAACCTCCTTATTATATTGATGTACCCATATAGTGTCCATATTGTTACTATTGTGCCCCATAGAAGCCCACTATTGTTATTATTGTGCCCTTACATTATTATTGTTATGTCGTCTCCGATTATATTATGACCCCTTAGACTCCTATATATAGAAAGGAGGTCTTTTCATATGTATCATCCAAGAATTGTTCATTTATGTAATGTAAAGGAGGTTGCCCCCTCGAAGAGGCTGAATTCTAAGGCGTTGATCTAGCTTTTCTATATTTTTGTGAGTTGGTTTCATAACAGTATCCTCATAATGTGCTATCAATTCCTCTATAAAAATTGTCTAAGTGACAAGCGATTTATGAGAACAAAGCCATAGATGCCACACAAATTGACTGGTTTCTAAATATAAAGTTGCAATGCGTACCTTTTGTGTGTCACGTTTCACATCATGTAGATCAAAGAATTATTCCATCTGTAGTATCCATGTTACCAAATCCTTGCCATCAAACTTCCTCATATCAATCTTCGAAATATTGTTGGTCTTCAACCTAAATTTAGAGTCTCTAAAAACATGATTCATGATCCTTTTGTTCTCATCATGAGTTTCATGGACTACCTTGCCATCCGTAGAAAGTCTTTCTTGTAGCAACTTTGTCAATACTTCCTTCAAACATTCCATTTATGATTTTAAGTCAACTTTTATGTATGGCTTTAAACCTTCCAATTTTGCTTCTAAACAACTATCTAGCTTCCAATTCACTTTTGGTTGCTCTTTGTGATAGCGAAAATTGTTGCACTTGTTGCCGTAATTTTGATATATCATGTTGCATTTCTTCTTCTTTTTCATGCGTAGAGCTTTCTGAGGGCTTAATGGGTGTAGAAATTTTTTTTATTTTGGTAGGAATTTTGGAACTAATTAATTATATATATGCTTCATTATTCCCTTTGAATCACTTCAAACTGATTTTTCAAATAAACGTTACGCAAATTTAAAAATACACACCTTTTAAGAGCTTGATTTTGAGCTTGTTGATAATGTTGAACTTGAAACTAATGCATCCCTATGATTTCAACCTCCCAAGGTCTAAATTTGTGTTCTAAGGTAGCCCTCTATGTCTTCTTTCTCATGCCACAAGTCAGACGAAGATTGGATTCTTCGAGATAAATTTATCCTAAATCTCCCACGATGACTTGATTATGGACTAGTTCACTAGACCGAACTTGTGTGAGATGCCACATGACCCTGAAAAAAATACCCAACAAACTAAATTCCTTGCACTTTTAGTCTCTTTTTATGGAATTCAAATATGATTCTTCAGGAGAAAGTTATGACAATTTTCCCCAAGACATGTGTTTGACACTGAATTATGGAGTATATAGAAACCCTAACTTCCTTGGACCATATCTCCAAAAATATAGCGAACCAAGGACTAAAATTGTAACCAAATGTTAATCAATATTTCTTCTCCACACGGTAAAAATTTCACAGTATGAAGCTTCATACAAAGAAACAATTATAGAGAAAATGCCATGATGACCTGTTTGAAGCAGTGAAACCCTAAAGCCAAGAGCTTTGATACCAAATGTTATGTATCAAGATATAAACAGCACAGAAGCATAACAAAAAATAGATCAACGACCATATAATAGTCCACTTCAGGGGGGGGTACAAGAGAGAGAGATGGAGGTCTAGTGCAAAAATGTGCAAACCTAGAATGTGGTAGTCTATTATGGGAGGTATGAGTTAACTATCAATTGCGACGACAGTTACAATCATCGACGATTTTTGGGCACCTAACTGTTGTGGATGGGGTTAACATTTCTTAGCGCGAGTGAGGTGAGACAGAAAGTGGTGGAAGGGAACAGATCGAGGAGAGGTCTTCTTAGAATATTCATTGGGTGAGGAGTTTTTCAAAGGTAGACAATAATTTACCAATGCACAGTTTCATCGAAACAACAATAACTGAAAACGTTGTTTGCATGGAAGAGGTGTTGGTTGATTACTGTTAGGTCCCCATAATACTAGTGTATTCTCTTATTATTATTGTCATTTTAACCCCTTATTGTTATTTTTGTGCCCATGTTGTCCCCATATTATTATTATTGTGCCCCATAGAAGCCCACTATTTTTATTGTTGTGCCCTTATATTATTATTGTTATGTCGGCTTTGATTATATTGTGTAGGTCTTGTCATTTCTATCATCCAATAATTTTTCATTTGTTTAATGTAAAGGATTTCTCCCCCTCGAAGGGACTACTTTTGAAGTCATTGATCTATCTCTCTCTTCTAATTTGTGAGCTGGTTGCATAACAATTGGTATCAGAGCTTTGGATTTTAGGGCTTGGTTACCTCAAACAAGTCATCGTGGCATTTTCTCTATAAAAAAAAAAATTATAAGAAGCTTCAAAAGCTAAAACCAAAACCCATTTGATTCAAAATTGTGATGAACCTTGTGACCTAATTTCAGATATTGTCTCGCTATATTTTTGGATATATGAACTGAGGAAGTTATGGTTTTTGCAGGCTCCCGAATTCAATCTCAAATAAGTCACCTTGGGAAAATCGTCATAACTTTCTCTCTGGGTATCAGATTAAAATTTCGTAAAAATTGAAATAAAGAGGACAGAATTTAGTTTTCTGGGTATCATTTTCAGAGATGAAGGTCGAAATAGTGAGACGTGGCATGTCGTACAAATTTTCTCTCCGAAACTAGTTTATAATTAGGTCATCGCAAAAAATTGGGAATAACTCTTTCTTGGAGAATCCAATTGCGATAAGACATGTGGGGTTGGAAAGAGGACTCAGAGAGCTACCACAGACCAAAATTTTAGAACTTTTATATCCTAAATTACAGAGTTACAGTCGTTTCAAGATCAAACTCATACAAAAAACAAAACAAAACAAACAAACAAAATTGTGTAGTTTTTTTTAACTTTGCATAAGTTTTGTTTGAGAAAGTAGTTTGAATTGATTCAAAGGGACTTGTGAAGCATAATTATCATTCATTGATGACCCGAAGAAATAAAATGGAAACACCTAGTAAGAAACCTGAAATCTCTACTATGACACATGAAGAAGAAGAAGAAATGCAACATGATATATCAAAATTACGAGACCAAGTGCAACAAATTTCGCTCTCACAAAAAGTAATTGAAGATAATATGGATGATTTAAATAATGGAATGGAAGCTAATATGGATGGCATGGAAGCTAATATGGATGGTATAGAAGAAAAACTTAAAGGCAACATGGAAGATTTGAAGATAAATTTGACAAAGTTGCTACAAGAAATGCTTACTAATGGCGAAGGGGTAGTAAAGGAAACTCATGATGAGAACAAAAGAAATGTTAGTCATGATTTCATAGACTCTAACATTGGATTGAAGACCCACCATGTTCAAAAGATTGATATAAGGAAGTTTGATGGCAAGGATCTCGTAACATGGATACTACAGATGGAGCAATATTTCGATCTCCATAATGTGCAAAACACACAAAAAGTATGCATTGCAACTTTATATTTGGAACCGATCAGTTTGTATGGTATCGATGACTTTGGTCTCGTAAACAAATTGTCACTTGGGCAATTTTTACGGAAGAAATAATATCACATTATGAGGATACAAAGAGAAACACTTTTTTTAGCCAATTGATAAATCTCAAACAAAAGGGTTCAATGGTGAAGCACATTGAGGACTTCCAAAAATTGAATATAAGGGAAAAATATATTCCAGAGGAGCATAGGATTGATGTGTTCATAGGGACTTTAAAGGATAACATTCAATATGAGGGTTGCCTTTGGGAACCTGATTCATTAGAGAAGGCATTCAGGTTGGCGAGAAAAATTGAAAGCAAAATTATGGCAACAAGGAAGCCTACCAATCACAACTATAAAGATGGAAGTGTTGTTGCCCATAGCCTTCCACAACCTACAAGGTTGAAACCACAACAATTGGAAGAAAAAAAAGAAAAAAGGGCTTTGTTATAGTTGTGATATAAAATACACTAAAGGTCATAAGTGTGTCGAGAAGAAATTATTTTACATAGATTGTGAAGAGGAGGAAGAAAAGGAACAAGAAACATCAAAAGAAGAGGATACACACCAGGAACAAACCCTAAATAAATAATAAATGAATCCGACCATATCTTGTAATGCATTGGCTGGAATTACCACTCCTCAAACTATCAAGATAGAATGACATATCAAGAAGAAAAAGGTAATAGTGTTGATTGATTCGGGAAATACCCATAATTTTATTCATTGTAAGATAGCCAAAGAATTGAATTTCTTCCTACATCTAGCGCCAAAGTGTCAAGTGATGGTTGCAAACGGAGGAACCATAAATTTCTCTAGAAAGTGCCATAGTATCAAGCTATCCATGGGAGAATATGTGTTGAATATTCCAATGATTTCCTTTCCAATGGGTGGTGGTGATGTTGTACTAGGAGTCCAATGGCTACAATCTTTGGGTATGATAGCTCTTAATTTTCAAGAACTTTTCTTGAAATTTTTTTCGAAAGGAAAGGAAGTTGAATTAAGGGGTATCGCAAGGAAACCAGGAAAGATAATCAACTCTAACAGCATAACAAAGCTTCCAAATAAATAACAATGAGGCATATTTGCACAATTATGTTTGCTAGAGGTTCTCACATCGAAATCATTTATTTCTCCAGATCTCGAAAAAGTCTTGGACAATCATTCCAAGGTATTTGAGACTCCCAAAGGCCTCCCACCTATTCGTGATCATGATCATGCTATTGATTTGATTCCAGGAAGTGTTCCACCAAACATCAGGCCTTACAGCTATCCTTATGCCCAAAAGAGTGAAATTGAACATATGGTTGCAGAAATGCTAGAGGTTGGTATAATTCAGCCTAGTCAAAATTCTTTCTCTACTCCAGTAGTATTGGTGCACAAGAAGGATAGATCATGGCGCGTGTCTCTAGATTATAGGGAGATAAACAAGATCACTATTAAAGATAAATTTCCCATTCCTGTCATTGATGAATTATTGGATGAATTGCATGGAGCAATTTACTTCACCAAGTTGGACCTTCGTTCAGGATATCATCAAATCATAATGAAGACTGAAGACATTTTGAAAATAGCATTTAGAACTCATGAGGGTCATTACGAATTTTTGGTCATGTCTTTTGGCCTTACAAATGCACATTATACATTTCAAGGTTTAATGAATTCCATTTTCAAACCCTTCCTTAGAAAATTTGTGTTAATATTTTTCGATGATATACTAATCTACAACAAGTCTTGGAAGGATCATGTTCAACATGTTGACAGAGTGCTCAAACTATTGGAGGAGAAACAATTATATGCAAAAACATCCAAATGTTTCTTTGGAGTACAAGAGGTGGAATATTTGGGTCATATTGTATCTCAATAAGGTGTTAAGGTAGACCCTAGCAAAATTAAATCCATTAAGGAATGGAAAATCCCCACATCCATAAAGCATCTGCGAGGATTCCCGAGTTGACAGGGTATTATCGCAAGTTTGTTAAGAATTATGGGAGAATAGTAGCACCTCTAACAACATTACTGAAGAAAGATGCATTTTCTTGGACTACAGAAGCAATGAAGGCCTTTGAACATCTTAAAGAGGCAACGTGCCAAGCACCAGTCTTGGCTACGCCACACTTCACAAAAACCTTTATTGTGGAATGTGATGCCTCAAGAAATGGAATTGGTGTTGTTTTGATGCAAGAAGAAAGACCCATTGCTTTCGAAAGTTGTTCAATCAAAGGAAAGTATTTACACAAAGCTATTTATGAGAAGGAAATGTTGCCAATACTATATGCACTTAAGAAATGGCGACCTTACCTAATGGGAAGACAGTTCAAGGTAAAAACGGATCATGATAGTCTTAAATACCTTTTAGAACAAAGATTGTCTTTAGAAGAGTAGCAAAAATGGGTCACAAAGATGTTGGGTTATGACTTTGAAATCATCCACAAAAAAGGGAAGAAAAATGTTGTTGCAGATGCGCTCTCAAGAAAGGATGAGGATGTGGAAGCATTGCTTTGTGCAATTTCTATTATCCAACCATATTAGATAAACAAAGTAAGCGATGAATGGAAGAGTGACGAATAAGTGTGGGCACTCATTCAAAAGTTGTAGCAAAGTCCCAATACATCTTATACATTTAGCTGGAAAATTTATTCGTTATGGTACAAAGACCACTTATACCTCTGTAAGAATCCACAACTCAAAAAAAATATTCTTCTAGAATTGCACACCTCTCCCTTAGGAGGGCATTCAGGATTTTTAAAAACTTACCACAAGGTTAAGAAGGAATTTTTTTGGGATGGCCTTAAATTTGATATTCAAAAGTTTGTGGCAGAATATTCGATTTTCCAACAAAATAAAGTTGAGACAATTAAGACCCCAGGTCTATTACAACCTTTATCCATTCCAAGTCAACATTGGGAGGAGGTTTCAATGGATTTTATCACAGGTTTACCCAAGTCCGAAGGAAAGAGTGTCATCATGGTGGTGGTTGATAGACTTACCAAGTATGCACACTTTGTGCATTATCTCATCCATTTAAATCCAGTACAATTGCTATTTCATTTTTTAAAACAATTCAAAAGCTACATGGAAACCCAAAGATTATTATAAGCAACAGAGATCCTATTTTCACTGGAAATTTTTAGAGAGAATTATTTTCTTATCTGGGTACTCAGTTAGCTCATGGCTCATCTTATCATCCTTAATCTGATGGGCAAACTGAGATAGTGAACAAATGTTTGGAAGGATATCTTTGTTTCTTTGTATCTAATAAATAGACACAATGGGCCAAATGGTTTCCTTTGGCTGAATGGTTGTATAACACTTCCTTCCATACTGCAAAAAAAATGACCCCATTTATGGCACTTTATGGATATCATCCATTGTCCATCACATCATATTTGAGAGAAAATTATAAGGCTCAAGAAGTGGAAG
The DNA here is from genome assembly GCA_000404065.3 of Pinus taeda. NCBI lineage: Eukaryota > Viridiplantae > Streptophyta > Pinopsida > Pinales > Pinaceae > Pinus > Pinus taeda. The sequence continues at coordinate 34,222 of APFE031419787.1, forward strand.
ATCACATCGAGCATCAACAAAAAGTTCTCCAACTCTTAAAGGATAACCTCACTTTGGTGGAGAATAGAATGAAACAACAGGTAGATCAACATCGCAGCGAAAGAATTTTTTATGTAGGTGACCGGGTATTTCTACAACTACAACCATACAAACAAATGTCCCTCAACCAAGCTAAGAAGGATAATAAATTATCACCAAAGTATTATGGTTCATACAAGGTGTTGCAAAAGATTTGTACTATGGCGTATAAATTGGAACTTCCTGCATCTTCCCAAGTGCACCCAATTTTCCATGTTTCATGCTTAAAGAAGGTTATAAGTGACAAGCTCACAGTTCAAGCAATATTTATAGAACTTGACGAGGAAGGAAAAATCATATTGGAACCTGACGTAGTCACAAAAACAAGAACTCGACAGCTATGAAATCGATCAATTTCAAAGTATCTCATCAAGTGGAAGAACTTACCCGCTGAAGAATCCACATGGGAGGATGAAAATTTTATACAAAAGCATCCATAACTACTCCAGCGTTGAGGACAACACTTTTTTGAAGGAGAGAGACATGTTAGGTCCCTATAATACTAGTGTATTCCCTTATTATTATTTTCGTTGTAGCCCCTTATTGTTATTGTTATCCCCATGTTGTCCCCATGTTGTCCCCATATTGTTATTATTGTGCCCCATAGAAGCCCACTATTGTTATTGTTGTGCCCTCACATTATTATTTTTTTTCTGAAGCAAGAGTTGAGCCTTCTATATCTTTAAAAAGGAAAATATTTACATAAAGTACAGGGCCAAAGAGGGCAAGTGAGTCCCGGGCAGCATGCTGTCTACCAAGACAACAAACCAAACCAACGAGGCCACAGTCCTATCAACCACTAGAAAGGAAATAAAACCTAACAAACCTCCCCACCAATATCAGCAGAGGCAATACAAAAAGGGTTGGCTTCTAACGCCCATAACACCTTAAACATACGAGCCCTAACAGATAAGGAAATAAAATCCAAAAGGAAGTCGGGCCCACCAACCATCGAACTCGGGACAAATGCCTATAATGCCTTGCCTTTTTAATCTGAGCCGTCTGTTCCTCTCAGCAATCCAATGGCCAAGGAGAAAATCGCGCTGCCAATCTGCTCAATGCTTAACCCCCGGAACCGCTAACAAGCACGATCCATCCTGACCATTGATCCACTGTGATAGATCCAACAGTCAAGAATCATATCGCACGGGGCAATTGGACCGAACAGTAGTGTGCGATCAAGGCGGTATTCGGTCCCACCCCTTGGCCACATGTCAATAGAAGAATGGAATCGCTCTCGTAACCTCAAAACCGATTTCCGCCTAGAACGCATGCGATAAGCCGAAAACTGCTTCAAGCGCAGTGTGATTTCCAAAGCAACAAAACCCACGATACTCTACCTGTCGAAAAAATTCAGATTCCGATCCTTCCACCAATATACTACAAACTCAATGCTTCTGCACATATTTTCTCTGTATCCTCTATTTCCAAAATTATCTGGGATGCGAAGACTAACAGTGAAATGCCTACTTCCTGGGCCAGATTGATAGATGGGTTGAAACACAAAAAGGATCTTAGTCATCTGGAATTGGCTTCCCAAGCTCTGTGTTGAAACACACTGCAGTCCTCTTCAGCCTGGTTATGGCAAACCGTCTTTAATTTGTTCTGAGGCATATCCTGCCAGTCCATTTTAACCTTACCCTCAAGACAGATCACTCCTTGATTGGTCATGATATCCGCCAATTTATTGGCCGATTTTCGCACATGACTAAACCTGATTGTGAAAAGGCTTTGGAGGTGTTGTTGAATCCTCTGAAAGACTTGGATCAGTCTCCAGTGTTTGGAGACTTTTTCCAACGTTGTACCAAAGCTGATTCTTTTGACTGAGTTAACAATTAGCTTAGAATCAGCGTCAATAATCACATTTTGGCGGTTATCCTGCTTTAGAAAGTCGAGACATTGTTCCATCCCTCAACACCCCTCCAAAACCAGCAGTTCTTGGGTTGCCTTTTGAAGCCCCATCAATATTGAATTTTAAAAAACCTTGTGGGGGAGGGTGCCAAATATCTTGCTTGGAGACCCTCTATATGGCCATCCAATCCTGAACCTAAGGGACGAGCCCCTGCAAACCCAGTCGACTGAGAATCCTCAACTCTTGCCAACTGAAGGAGGGTTCTTGGGGGGGATTGGGGGTGGGGGCGCGGGGGTCCTAACAGTGGTACCAACCATTTCCTTAATCTGGTGTAAGATCTACTCAAATAGTTGATGGGGGGTACTTTTCTCATTCTTGAATATTCTCTTATTCCTTTCTTTCCAGACATTCCATATAACAAAGCCTAGTAAGAGAGCCCAAGCTATGTTAAGATATTAATACTCTGAAAAATTCCATCTCCACTTGGTAAGTGTGCTGATGATGCACCTTTGGTTCCTGTCAGTCTGCTGGAATATGGCAGTAAAAAAATCCCACAACCCTGAGGTAAAACTAAAATTGTTAAGAAGATGCTCCATAGTTTCCTCTTGTTCTCCACAGAGCTGGCATCTGGAAGGCCCTAAGACTCCCCTCTTCCTAATGTTTTCCCAGGTCAATATTTTCTTGTGATAAACCATCCACATGAAAATTTTGATCTTCATCCAGCCTTGGTACCTCCATAGATTCAACCAAATCTTGTCTGGTTCCTGGGAATCCAACTCAAGGAGTAACCGTTTTGCCTCCTTGAGATTAAAGGATCCCTCATTATTGAAACCCCATCTAAGTTGGTCCTTCCCTTCGGTAAACAATATTCTCCTTTGCTCCATCAAATTCCTAAGCTCGTTTGCCTTTTCTTTCAAAGGGCTACCATCCCTGTATTCTAGGTGCCTCCAGGTTCTCCATTTTCCTGCACTATTGGTGTGATCCCAGAAATCTTTTACCTTAATTAATCCTTTAGAGTCTGTCTCATTCTTGAGATCCTCAAAGTCCTCTGATATTAGTATGGGTTCATGTTGCCATTTATCCTCCCAAAATAAGGCCAAATTTCCATCTCTGATTTCCCAAAAGTTGTTTCTTTGAACCAATCCTCTATTCTCCCATGCTTTGTTCCAGACTTGTGAGCCTTTAATGCTTCCAGTCATTCTTATGTGGTCATTCGACTGCTAAGATCTGGCATATTTACCTTTCCATATATTGGCCCACTGTGCTTCTGGATCTTTGACCCATAGCCACCATAATTTTGCCCCTAAAACCTTGCTGAGATTCTCTGGATCATCCAATCCTAGTCCCCCATGGTTTTTAGGTTTGCAGATTTTATCCAGGCCACCAAGGCCCATTTCTTTCTTTCCTCCCCCTTGCCCCAAAGAAAGTCTCTTTGAATGGATCTGAAATGTTGCAAGACTCCTTTAGGTGCTAGGATCGCTGAAAGCATGAAGACTGGGATTGCTTGAAGAACAGATTTTGTGAGGACCAACCTTCCAGCCAAGTTTAAAGATCTTATAGTCCATTTCTTTGTCCTGCATCTTGTTGATTACCAGCTCCCAAATGCTCTTGTGTAGAGGTTTATCCGTAAGAGGCACTCCCAAATATTGTGAGGCAAGGATGTTTCTTTGAAAGCCTAGAATTCTAGAAACATTCCTTTGAGTAGCTATATTAGTATTGAAGAAAAAAAAATAGATTTGGAAAGATTTACTTCCATACCTGAAGCCTTGGCAAAGTCCCACGGGATTTGTTTATATGCCAGAGCTTCTTTGACAGTTGGGATACCTTGTAGCATAGTATCACCCACAAATTGTTGATGCATCAAGGTCAGTCCATCATCTGAAAGTTGGAGACCTTTGATCTGCCCCAAATCTTTTGCATGCTTGATAGACCTGCCCATTCCTTCCATCATGTGGATAAAGAGAAAAGGCGAGAGAGGATCTCCTTGTCTGAGGCCTCTTGAAGGAATAAAAATCTCCGAGGGAGAGTCATTAACTAGAATAGAGAAGCTTACAGAAGTGACCAGGGCCATGACCCATCTTATCCAACTATGATCAAACCCAAAAGAAATAAGAACTTTCCTAATATAGGTCCAATTCAGCTTATCATAGGCTTTAGCTATATCCAATTGCATAATCATTCCTGCCTTCCTATTTCTGGTTAGAAAGTGCACAACTTCATGAGTTTGGATGATATTATCAAGAATCTGTCTACCTTCCACATAACTAGATTGTTCCACCAAAACCAGAGTGGGAAGGAGAGGCTTGAGTCGATTGGCCACCACCTTAGAAATAATTTTATAAACCACATTGCAAAGAGCAATGGGTCTAAACTTATCAGGAGTTTGAGCTAAGTCCTGTTTAGGGATCAGGGAAATAAAGGAAGTATTGAGCACTTTCAAAATGGTCTTATTCCTTCTGGAATCTTCCACCACATTCAGGATGTCCTGTTTGACTATACTCCAGCAGGCTTTGAAAAAATCCACATTGAAGCCATCAAGGCCTGGCGTCTTACCATTCTGCATTTCCTTAAGGACTTCGCTGACCTCCTCTTCAGTCACTGGACTATTAAGGTTATAATTATCCTATCTAAAGACCAGCCTGGGTATATGTTTTGTAAGATCCCTGATGACCTGTTCTCGAGCTGAAATTGTTTCTTTAGCAATATCGCTGAAGTGCCAAACTAGCACAGCTTCTATCTCCTTATGAGTTTCGAGAAAATTACCATCCTTGTCCTTGATCGAGGAGATCCTATTATGGGCTTTGTTCTCAATCGTGGACCTATGGAAAAATCTAGTATTCCTCTCACCTTCTTTCAGCCATTGAACACGAGACTTGTGTCTCCAATATATTTCCTCTTGTTTGCATAAATTCTCCAAATCTTGATGGCATTTGGAAACCTGATCACTTCTATTTTTGTCAAAGCCATCCGTGGTAAGGGTTTGAGTAAGTACCTGCATTTTATCTTCAACAGATTTTTTAGCTTCAAAAATATTGCCAAATTCTTTTCTATTCCAATCTTTAAGTCTGAGCTTGATGTGTTTTAGCCTCTTATGAAGAAGGAACATCCTTGAGCCTTGAATATTCAAATCTTCTGACCACCAGGTTGAAATGTTACTAATGAAATATGGGTGGGAGAGCCATATGTTCTCAAATCTAAAAGGTCTATTCTTGGGGGTTCTAATGCCCTGCACCTCCAGTTGAACCAGCCAGTGATCTGAGCCTCCAAATGGGAGAATTTCGCTATCATTTCTTTGTCTATGAGCATGAGATCCTCTGAGATCATGAATCTGTCTAGTTTCGAGGCCACCTGAGACTCACCTCCTCGTTTGTTGTTCCATGTGAAGAGACCATTACTTGTTACCATATCCACTAACTTCATGTTATCTATGAAAGATTGAAAAGCCACCGAATCTTTACTTGTAATTCTAGTTCCCCCTTTTTTCTCCGAAAGTGATTTGATCATGTTGAAATCACCACCCAAAATCCATGGTAATCCTGCATATCTTTTTCATAGATCCTCCAGAGAACTTAGAAACCTAAGTTTCTCATCTATTCTTTGAGGACCATACACATTCGTTAGTAGGTAGGTTTCCTTGTCTCCCACAGGCTGAATGACCACAGATAAATAATCTCTAGATGCTTCAGCATCTATTATGCTTAATTTTTGGGGATTCCAAAGAGTGAGAAGCCCTCCTGCCGTATTTTCTGCTTTGACTTCTAGAAACTCAAATCTGATCAGTGATTTGCTGTGGATTTCTTTTATTTTTTGAATGGAACATTTGGTTTCCTGGATGAAGATGACATTCGGAGCTACTTGTTTGATTCTATTATGTAGAATTCTTCATTTTATTTTACTACCTAGACCCCTAATATTCCAAGAAGTAAACTTCATAATTAAAGATTTGTGAAGGAGTCGTTGGTTAGGTCTTTCATCTTACCTGAATCTATCATTAGCTTTCCACATTCCATCAAAAGCTCAGTCTATTTTTTCCTACCTCTTTTTTTCCCTGGGTTTCTGGGTGCTAATCCTAGAGTGGTTTTCATCGTTTTCACACCTTTGCTGCCTAGTTTTTCCTTGTTTCTTTGTCCCTGCATTCCTTTGGTCTGAGTTTTCCATAAGAACAACTATTGAACTCTGCTAAACTCCTCTAGTGGTAGTGAATCTATGCCTTCCCTGGTTCCTTGATCCAAGAAACCTTCTAGATCGAGGTTCTCTTTCTCCAGTATCTCCTATAGTTCATGGTCCTCCATTTCCATCTCACTCTGGGTCATTTCATGGTCCATCTCCTGCTCTGTTTCATTCATCATAGTTCTTTATGTTTATTATTCTCTTGTATTTGATCAGTATCTTCTATTATCCCCTCCTCCCCTGGCATAGCTGCTTCTCTGTGATCTACTTTTGTAGCCCCTTCTTCCTCTTCGAGAACTTGGAACCTGTTCCAACAGTTTTTTTGTCCTCCTAGTTTTTTTTGTCTTTGTCCTTCTTTTGCTTCCTTTTTCTTTATGTGCCACTTTGTGAAAGCTATCAGTCTCTTTCATAGTATCAGTTGTGTTCCTATTTTCTATTTTGCTGAGAGGGCAGTCTCTGACTAGGTGCCCATGTTCATGGCATTTGCGACATCTTAATGGTATGTGTTCATAATCTACTGTTTGTACCCACTCTTCATCAAACACTTCCAAGATAACCTCATCTAGTAGGGCTCTAGAGAGATCCATCTCCACACATATTCTAGCAAAGGAAGTGTACTTTCCCCTTCTAGTGGCCTCAGATGCTTTGACAAAACGTCCTAGCTTATTTCCTATGGCAGATAAGGATTCTGTTTGCCAGTAATCTAGAGGTAGAGAATAGAGTCTTACCCGAACCGGGACTAAAGTAAAAGTCTCCCGTTCCAGAACAAAATTCATAGTCCACGGTCGCATATAAAGGCCTGTTGCAACAAAAAAGTAAGGCCCTCCTTCAAACACTCTTTCCTTATCTTCAATGTTAGCAAATACCACATTAAAGAAACCCTTTGATCCCAGATGAAGGTCAATGCTTCCTTTCGATTTCCATTGGTATTTGATCCACATTTGTAAAGCTTTCTCAGTGGGCCATAAACCCATGAATTTGCAGATGATTGCATAAGTCTGCATGTGGTCCTTGTGCACCTGCAACGTAGGGTCATTTAAGATCACTCTAGGTGTAACCGCAACTTTCGGTTTACATGGTCCTTTTTGAGCTTTGCCTTTTCCACCCTGTTCCTTGTCTTCTTCCTCATTGTCCTTAGTGTTGTTATTCACCCTTAGTTTAGTGTCGTCTTGATCCTCTTCACTTCTTTCCTTCCTTCCTTCTGAAGGCCCCCTCTCTTTCTCCAATGGTTCTTTTCCCCTGTTGGCTACCACCTGCCGATAAGAGGGAGTGGAGCTCCCCCCTTTACGGCCATCCATAGTGCACAAACTCTGCGAACACCCTGAACCCTAAAAAATCATCGATGAATTGCCAGAGCCTCGGATTCCATATAATTATTATACTCTCGTGCCCTTACATTATTATTGTTATGTCGGCTCTGGTTATATTGTGACCCCTTAGACTCCTATATATAGAAATGAGGTATTGTCATTTGTATCATCCAAGAATTGTTCATTTGTGTAATGTAAAGGAGGTTTCCCCCCTTGAAGAGGCTACTTTTGAAGTTGTTGATCTATCTCTTTCTTCTATTTTGTGAGTTGGTTGCATAACAATTACTCATCAGACTCAATGGATACAACCCAAATTTGGACAGTTGATCCACCTTAGCAACCAGCCAAGCATACACCGGAGAACTCCCATGTACCTGACGTCCAGGTCGATGCATTTTTATCAAACTGGAAGATGAATTGACCACCATCAACAACCTAGGGTTTATTCAACCGAACCCAATAGCGACTTCAGAAATTCTACACAGTTTTCAGGAGGATAAGCCACAACTGCTACTAAAGATATCATCTCCATCTGAGATCTAGTACTAGAAATATGAACAGCGGGTGCTACATATAGCTGGTCTAGGAGAGACATCCGTGGAAGTAGGGGGTTCAATTGGTCATGGAGCAACCACACTTGGCATAGAAAATTTATGGCACAACATACAGGACACCATAGGAGTCGACCCACAGGTATCACGCTCACAACACATGGTCCACACATCAGGATGCTTCGAAGGAATATCAAAACAAGTCTCAGCACAAGAAGAAATCACAGTCTCGGATTCTGATGATAACTCGCCTAAGGTGACTGGACATATCCCGGTAAATCACCCACAGAGGTCGGGCGGGAAAAAAGCCAAATGCAGTGTGGGATGTTTTGGAGAGGGCATAAGTATGGCACAGGCAGTGGAAACTGAAATCATAGTGATAGTTGGCCACATCAGAGGCCAAAACTACTCCTCGGCTAGGTTAAAATATTGGATTGTGGAGATTTGGGGCCACATACTGGATCAATTGATGGTTTTCCTTACTGTGACATGAAGATGGTTCACCCTCATCTTTGCTAGACCAGACTAGGCTAACTCGGTGTTATCCAAATTCTGGCACATAGAAATGACTATGGTTCTTCTTAAGCAATAGACGCCACTATTCGACCCTGGAAAAAAAAAAAAATGGGGGCACGACCTATATGGTTACGACTACCGGGTCTACCTCTGCAAGTTTGGTTGGAGAATGTATTCAGGTGCATTGGGGATGATCTCGGGATATATCTAGACCACGATAGATCATACATTAAATACAACAAAATTGTCATTGCCAAAATTCTAGTACATCTAGATAACAGAGAAGGGTTAGTTGAAAACCTCCGCTTACAATTTAGGGAGCTCATTAGATGGCAGATCCTAAACTATGAAGGGGTACCGTTTCGAGGGGTCCACACATCAGGATGCTTCGAAGGCATATCAAAAAAAGTATCAGCACAAGAAGAAATTACAGTCTCGGATTCTGATGATAACTTGCCTAAGGTGACTGAACATATCCCGGTAAATCACCCACAGGGGTCGGGTGGGAAAAAATCCAAATGCACTAAGGTGTGGGATGTTTTGGAGAGGGCATAAGTATGGCACAGGTAGTGGAAACTGAAAGCATAGTGATAGTTGGCCACATCAGAGGCCAAAACTACTCCTCGGCTAGGTTAAAATGTTGGATTGTGGAGATTTGGGGCCACATACTGGATCAATTGATGGTTGTCCTTACTATGACATGAAGATGGTTCACCCTCATCTTTGCTAGACCAGACTAGGCTAACTTGGTGCTATCCAAATTCTGGCACATAGAAATGACTACGGTTCTTCTTAAGCAATGGACGCCGCTATTCGACCCTAGAGAAAAAAAAATGGGGGCACGACCTATATAGTTACGACTACCGGGTCTACCTCTGCAAGTTTGGTTGGAGAATGTATTCAAGTGCATTGGGGATGATCTCAGGATATATCTAGACCATGATAGATCATACATTAAATACAACAAAATTGTCATTGCCAAAATTCTGGTACATCTAGGTAACAGAGAAGGGTTAGTTGAAAACCTCTGCTTACAATTTAGGGAGCTCATTAGATGGTAGATCCTAAACTATGAAGGGGTACCATTTCGATGTAGGCGGTGCTATGAAGTTGGGCATCTGTATAAGGATTGTCCATTGATCACCAAGGTGCTCATCGAGTCCCCTCGAAGACAAGCGACAATAGGCACTTAGACTCAATTGGACATCGGATCGACACCTGCACAGAACATAACAACAGAACCCCTGAGGAGGTGCAGAGAGACTAGGGAAATTCATATTCAAGCAGATGCTTGGACACCTAATGCATGGATAACTCGATCACATTCATCGAGCACTAGTCTGATTTCGGGTACTCTCACATCCTCTCCTCCCTCATCTTGTAATTTTTTGTATTCTGAATATGCCAAGTTATCATTAGCTTCATCGGGCTTAGGTTTATCTGCATGCAATCTGAGTACCATCACATGTCATGTTGCATCCCCCCCCCCACCGCTCTAGCTACTAAGCCTTCCACCATTGAGGGCTTACCCTCATTACATCCTGAATGGGAGGAATCATCGGGCAATAGCTCACAACATAGATGCAACCTCCGATCCCTAGCCCACCCCAAGCCACATCACATGTTCGGCCTAGGAGATGATCCTCCTCCTAAAACTTAGAAAATACCCAGGGGCAGGCAATCCAATATATCTAAGGCCATCCAGAGGGTTGGTATTGAGGTGGAAATAGACATACAAACTTCCATTGACCGGGTTCTTAGAGCATAAGGCAACCCTGATTTGGTTACCCCATGAAGTGTTTATCATTCTACTGTAGGGGTTTGGCTAGCCTTGACAAAAAATTGGCACTCATAAGACTTTTTGGATCTGAAAGTTTCGATTTTTTGTTCCTACAAGAGACATTGGGAGAGGGTGTTTTCATCAACACCTTACTGACGAACATACTCCCTGGTTGGACATTCCATACACTTGATGTGAGAGGTTGATATGGGGGATGCACTATGGGATTCAATAATAGAACTATCAAGATTGATAATATATCGGGTAGTGAACGTGTATTGGGTGCTGACATTACATCTATTGAACTAGATGCCCCACTTTAATTGATAAATATATATGGACCTTAAAATAATCATGTGGGATTCTGGGATAAACTGATGACTACATCTTTAAATTTATTGATAATGACAATATCATTATTGTCGTAGATCTGAAATTCTCATTGGCACATGTTGAATCATGGGGTGCTCGAGCACAAACTGATCCCCTGACTGAGTATTTGAGCACCTTTTGGATACACATAACCTCTTGAATATAGACATGGCCAAGATCCAGCTTACCTAGCGAAATAGGAAAATAGCAGAGGATGCACTCGCCCGAAGATTAGATCGATTTATCATTACAGCACCACTGGTTGGGCATTTGGACAGAATTAGATAGTGGGTGGGATCGGGGGCATATCTGATCATTTCCCTATATTTTTTGAAATCATGAATTCCAATTGCAAGCCAAACTCTCCCTTTAAATTTAACTCGTCTTGGTTGGAGGAAGCAGAATTGCACAATATTGTAAAGGAATCATGGTTTCATTGTGGACAAGATAACAACTCCTCACCGGCTGCAATCATATCCAGTGATTTATCCTGGATCAAGCACAGGACTATATTATGGGAAAAAGGAAAAAGATAAGAGACGATGCTACAATACTGAAAATTGAAACAGATATTAAGGAGATGGAGGGCACTAGCAATACAGGTTATACATCATATGAAAGGAAGGAACAACTTATAAAGATGGAAGCAGAGAAGATTAGACTCTTGAGACAACAACAGGAGACTTGGCAATGAAATAGAAAAGCTATTTGGCTAAAGCTCGAGGATGAAAACACAAAATTCTTTCAACAATATGCCAGGAGGAGGAAATTGATCAATACGATATAAAGTTTAAGAGATCATAATGGCAGGGAAGACAACACATTCAATCAGCTTGTCGATATGGGCACTAGACATTTCTCCCAAATGTTTAGAGCGCCTCGTGAAGCTACCATTGTATAAGTAATATGCGTTGCTGATAAAATGCCTCGATTTGTGGAGGAAGAGGATGTGGAGACACTAAAAAAACTGGTCACATTGGGAGAGATTGAAGTTGTTCTGAAGTGGTTCAAAAAAAGATAAAAGTCTGGGACCTGATGGATGGCCAATTGAATTCTACCTTTCCTTTTTTGACCATATTAGAGCATATCTCCTCATGGCCATCGAGGATAGCAGACTTTTGGGGAAGATGCACGAGGGGTTCAATTCTACATTCATTGCACTCATTCCAAAAGTTGATAACCCTCTAACGTTTGATGACTATCGACCTATCTCCGTGATCTGATAATGAGATCTAAGACAATTAACAAGGAATTACAGACTCATGTGCATGGATGTGCCTATGTTATTTTGTGCAATGGATCAATCAGATTTCGAAATACATAGACTTTGAAGAAGCTAAAGACTATAATAGACAAACACATAAAAACACAGCAGATTTAATAAGGAGTTCACACAATACTCCTAGGCTACATCTCCTGGTCCAGCCTTCAGTAGTGGCCTCTCTATTAAGTCTTCAAATAGATTTTTTACAATAGTGAGCTCAGTTTGAGCCTCACACACAACAGATGCAATTACAAGAGCTTCACTTGAATCCCTCAGGCTTCCTCTGAGTACACAGACTCCCTCACACCTCTCAACCTATGTCCTAACTCTGTCTCGCATTGGCTTGCAACACTGCCTCCTTTGCTTTGCTCTCTATATGTGGCTTTAAAGCCAGCGCTGCCTGTTCATTTCGGTTCCTGTCTCTCGGTCTCCCCGGCCTCTGCACACTTTGAATCCCCCTGCCAACGTTATACAATCATTGCTTAACGCATGGAGAGGAGGTGGCCACCCATTCTATAACGCTAGAGTGCCTGGGTCCCTTGAGATCCTTCGGATCCCCAAATGCAACCGTTTTTTGTCATACACAGGGACATATGTTCAAAATAGAGGAACTTCGCCAAAACATGATATATCAGACTTCAAAAGTCCTTAACTGTGATTCATTCCCCTATCGGGTTCGCCCACAAGTCGCTACTACATATCGGAAGGGCCCATTCCTTAGTATTTTTAAAAATATGTTAAACTGCAAAAATGCACTAAACACTATAAAATCCCGCATTCCAGACTTGAAATATGGTTCAACATTATTAATAAACCCTTTCGGATCCGTGACATCGCATCGGCGTTATTTCCTTAGCTTTTCGTTTATTCAACAAAAATGCGATTTACAAAGGAAAACTCAGTTTTCCGGACTTCAAAATACATGCAATGCCGCCTATTTTATTATCAGGTCTGTAATATCGCTACTATCATTGTTATCGGCCCCGCATAATTGCACAATTCCAATGCGATGCGGCGATGTGATATATCGCAATCGCTCATCACAATAACCCTTTCGCCTTTGTAAAGCGCTCCACTGCAACCCCCAATAGCAATCCTGCAATTTAATATGGGCCGTCGAACTACACGCTTGATCGACGGTCCATATTAACTCTACCAATCGTCGTCGCCATATGTCGTTGTTCGCCATCGCAATTCTTAAGTAGATCCCGCCAATCTCTGTCGAAGGTTGCCACCGATTGCGATTGCCGATCCGATCTAGACCGTTGATCATCCAGATCAGATGGCTACTGTGTATTACTTGTTCTGCCTCCAATACTCTGTGTTTTTCATTAATTTCACGGGTTTTTCCTCCTGATAGTGTATAAAAAGGTTGTCTTATGCAATTTATCCTCGGTTTTTGGCATGATTTTTGTAGTTTTGAAGACATGGCAAGTGTTTCTTGGATCCATTTGGATCACGCCTTCCCACTGAAAAGGCTTTTGGACCACCAAAAGTTGGTTTTCAAGCATTTTTTAAGTGAGGATACAGCTGCCTCACTTTCCCAATCTCTATCCATTTGGCACTATTGGGTTTTGAACCTCTGAGTCCAATTCTAAGGTACTCTGCATCCCCTCTGCACGTAGTCCTCACCTTCCTGTCTAGAACTATATCTTCCTGCAGCTCATTGAGGTATTAAGGCAACAGATCATCAATAGAAGGAAATTGACTTTGCTCTTCAGGATCTTCAATTAATGAAGGTTCAAACAGTCTTAAATTTTCTGCATTTACTACTGAATAGATGTGCATGTATGCTGGCAGATCAAGGCGGAAAGAATTCTCACCAATTTTCTCAAGTGCCTTAAAAAGCCCATACCTTATTGGCTTCAGCTTCTTTCCTTCACCTTGCATTTTGTCCTTGCTGATATACATCCAGACTTGATCACCAACTTGGAAGTTGTGCTCCACTCTGTGTTTATCATGCCTTGCTTGTATTTGGCTTGGCTCTTTTCCAGTTGTTCCTGCACTGCCTAGTGAATTTCTTGGATTTGTTCAATGAATCTGGTTGCTTTATCCACCTCACTGTGTCCAGCAACTGCGATGTCTTTTTCAAAGACAAAATCCAAGGGAGACCTTGGTATAAAACTAAAACAAGTCTCAAAATGAGATCTCTGTGTAGAAGAATGTTTAGCACGGTTGTAAGCATGTTGCACATAACATAAGTGTTCATCCAAAAGCTTGGGATGCTTGCTACAATAACCCTGAGTAACTGGATCACTATCCTGTTGACTACCTCTATTTGGCCATCTATCTGCAGATGAAAGGTTGTGCTTTTCTTCAGTATGGTGTCCATTAATTCCCATAGACTTGACCAAAACTTCCCAACAAATCGGGAGTCTCGATCAGATACTATGGAAGTGCGTAACCCAAAATGCACCCAGACATGCTGAAAGAACAATTTCACTATTTGTTCAGCTATAATCTACTTATTACAAGGTATTAAAATACACATTTTGTTGAACATGTCCACAATAACATATAAATAGCCATGTCCCTTTCTAGATTTTGGCAGTCCTCCAACAAAGTCCATGGAAACACTTTCTCTAGGACAGGAATGGACTAGTATTGGAGTGTACAAGCCTAGTTTTATATTGTTGGGCTTACTTTTAGCACACATGGTACACCCTCTTACATATCTAAAAACTGTTTCATGCATTCTTGGCCAATAGCAGTATCTTTTGCAGTTGTGCAACTGTTTTACTTACCCCAAAATGTCTTGATATCAGAGAAGTATGTGCTTCCCTAATTATATTAATTCTCTCTGTTTGTGGTACGCATAGCTTTCCCAAATGATACAAGAGTTGGTCCTTAACATAGTAATCCAATTCTTCTACCTTTTTGCAATTACTTAAGGCTGCATATACATCTTTAAAGTCTATATCTTGAGCATCTTGTTCAATGTAGCTTTCATGCATTATTGAGTTATGCTTAAGAATAGTAGATGCATTTATGATTGGTCTGGACAACATATCTACAACTTTATTGTGTATGCCCTTTTTATATCTGATTACTAAATGAAACTGTTGTAGGAAACCCATCCACCTATAGTGTCTTGATTGTTGCAACTTAGTTTGTGAGTGCAAGTACCGAAGTGGCTGAGGATCAGTATGTATTATTGTTTCTTTGCCCATTAAGTAATGTTTTCACTTCTTCACATTCTGAACTAATGCATACAATTCTTTATCATATGTAGGATAATTAACTACTGCAGAATTAAAAGTCTCAGAATGGTAGCATATGGGTTTACCATGTTGCATCAACACTACTCCCATGGCATAATCACTGGCATCTGTTTTGATCTCAAATGGTTGTTGAAGATTTGACAATGTTAGTATTGGTGCTATACCAATTTTTTATTTCAAGGTATCGAAGGCTTTCTACTATTTGCCTCCCCACTGAAACACCTTGCTCAATCTTGTCAAAGCATGTAAGGGAGCTGCAATTAAGGAAAAGTTAGCAATAAACTTTCTCCAATATTGTGTTGCCCCTAGGAAGCTTCCAACTTCTGTAGCAGACTTGGGTTTAGGCCAGTTTACAACGACTACAACCTTAGAGGGATCTATCTTCAATTCGCCACCCCCTACAATATGACCCAAATAATTCAAAGATGTTTTACCAAATTCACACTTTGATAATTTAACATAAAGATTTTCTCTTTTCAAAACATTTAGAATCTGCTTTACATGCTTCAAATGTTCTTCCCATGTTTTACTGAATACAAGAATGCCATCTAGATATACAATTACAAAGTCATCAATAAAAGGCTTGAGTACATCATTCATTACTCTCATGAAAGTGGCAGGAGCATTAGTTAAGCCAAAAGGCATAAGTAGCCATTCATACAACCCTTGCTTTGTTTTGAAAGCAGTCTTCCATGTATCTTGCTCTGCTACTCTGACCTGATGGTAACCACTACGTAGTTCCAACTTGGAAAAGTAAACAACCTCTTTCAGCTGATCCAATAGATCATCAATGCGAGGAAGAGGATAATGATTCTTGATTGTTATTTTATTTAGTGCTCGGTAATCAATGCACATCCTCCACAAACCATCTTTATTTCTCACCAACACTATTGGAGATCCGCCTGGTGATGATCTTGGCCTTATGAACCCTTTCTCGAGCAACTCCTGTACCTGCTTCTTGATTTCTGCATTCTCTAAAGCGGATAACCTTTTATACCTGTGGCTGCAATTGTTGTTTCATCACCTGAGTCCGACCCCAAATCTTTATGTATAGTAGCAACAACCTTCTTCTTCTTGCCATCAAACTTTTTGGGATTCAGCTCTAGATGTAAAGACTAGTAATGTTCATCATCATGTCCATCCTTCTTGCAGTAAGTGCATGAAGGTTTGGCCTTTTGTACAGTATTTGCCTTCCTCTCTTTCCATTTTTTCTTCCTCTTTTCCTTGTTCTTTCTTGCAGTGGGTTTTGATGACCCCCAATCTCTAGTTTCACATTCTTGCCTCTAGCCTCTAGATGGGTAGCCTGGATAGATACCTCATCTATGCTAGTAGGGTTAAACATGAGAATGTTATGTCTCAAATAACTATGTAGACCACCTATATACTTCAACAAAGTTTTAGGTGAGTCCAATGAAATGCCTAGAATCAAAGCTCTTTTTCTAAACTTTTGGGTGTAGCTTTGTACACTCTGCCCTTTTAATTGGTGAAGAGTTTGCCAACTCATCATAGCTTGCTGCATATAAGCTAGTGGATAAAATTGTTTTTTAATTGCAGAAACAAATTCACTCCAGACAGAAAGAATTTTACCATGCTTCTTCAAGTCAGTTTGTGTTCTGCCTTCCCACCATACCAAGGCAGTTCCTCCAAGGTGTAGGCTAGTCAACTGAATTTTACTCCTGTCTGAATCAATATTCCGCACCCTACAATACACATCAATCTGTCTGATCCAGTTATCTAGCTTCTTTGCATTCAACTCTCCATCATAAACAGGAAAATTAAATTTAACATCTAATTTAATCAAAGATGTTTTCTTCTTTTTAATTTTGGGGCTATCAGGAGGTGTGGATAGAGGGCCTCTTTTCCTTTCCCTTTGCCTTCAGCATGGCCATCTATAAGAGATTCTTCTGTTCCTTTGTCTTGTTTGGAAGTGGAAGAATCTTCACTTCAACCTTTCTTAAATTCTCTATACATTTCTTCTACCATGGCTCTCATGGTCATGAAACTGTCCATGAACTGAGAGTTTGATTCCAAGGGAATTTCTTTTGACATTTTCCTCTTAGGATAGACTCTACTAATTTCTGGATTAGTTTCAACTAATCCTCCTTCTCCTAATTTAAGATTTGATCTAGTTATCATTCACTAATAGTCCAACACAAACTTGTCTAATGCTAGCAACCTAAAGCTTTGATACCACTTGATCTGATAATAAGATCTAAGACAATTAACAAGGAATTACAGACTCATGTACATGGATGTGCCTATGTTATTTTGTGCAATGGATCGATCAAATTTTGAAATACATAGACTTTGAAGTAGCTAAAGACTATAATAGACAAACACATAAAAACACAACAGATTTAATAAGGAGTTCACCCAATACTCGTGGGCTACATCTCCTAGTCCAGCCTTCAGTGGTGGCCTCTCTATTAAGTCTTCAAACAGAGTTTTTATAATAGTGAGCTCAATTTGATCCTCGCACACAACAGATGCAATTACAAGAGCTTCACTTGAATTCCTCAAGCTTCCTCTGAGTACACAGACTCCCTCACAGCTCTCAACCTCTATCCTAACTCTGTCTCTCATTTGCTTGCAACATTGCCTCCTTCGCTTCGCTCTCTGTCTGTGGCTTTAAAGCCAATGCTACCCATTCGTTTCGATTCCTGTCTCTCGGTCTCCCCAGCCTCTGCATTCTTTGAATCCCTTTTCCAACGTTATACAATCATTGATTAATGCATGGAGAGGAGGTGGCCACCCGTTTTGTAACGCCAAAGTGCCCGGGTCCCTTGAAATCCTTCGAATTCCCAAATGCAGTCGTTTTCTATCATACACAGGTAAATATGTTCAAAATAGAGGAACTCCGCCAAAACATGATATGTCAAACATCAAAAGTCCTTAATTGTGATTCATTCCCCTATCGGGTCCACCCACAAGTCGCTATCGCATATCGGAAGGGCCCATTCCTTTGTATTTTTTAAAAATATGTTAAACTGCAAAAATGCACTAAAACACTGTAAAATCCTGCATTCCGAACTTGAAATATGATTCAACATTGTTAATAAACCCTTTCGGGTCTATGACATCGCATCAGCGTTGTTTCCTTAGCTTTTCGTTTATTCAATGAAAATGCAATTTACAAAGGAAAACTCAGTCTTCCGGACTTCAAAATACATGCAATGCCGCCTATTTTATTATCGGGTCCATAATATCGCTGCTATCATTGTTATTGGCGCCGCATAATTGCACAGTTTCGATGCGATGTGGTGATGTGATATATCATAATCGTTCATCACAATAACCCTTTCGCCTTTGTAAAGCACTCCACTGCATCCCCCAATAGCGATCCTGTGATTTAATATGGGTCGTCGATCTGTGTGCTTGATCGATAGCCCATATTAACTTTGCCAATCACTGTCGCCATATGTCATTGTTCGCCATCGCAATTCTTAAGTAGATCCCGCCGATCTCTGCCGAAGGTTGCCGTCGATTGCGATTGCCGATCAGATCTGGACCATTGATTGGCCAGATTGGACAGCTATTGTGCATTACCTGTTCCACCTCCAATACTCTGTGTTTTTCATTAATTTCACGAGTTTTGCCTCCCGATAGTGTATAAAAAGGTTGCCTTATGTGATTTCTCCTTGGTTTTTGGCATGATTTTCGTAGTTTTGAAGACGTAGAGAGTGTTTCTTGGATCCATTTGGATCACTCCTTATGCAATTGCATATACAAAATCATATCAAAGATCATTGCTATCTACATCAAACCCATATTATCCAAGTAGATATCCAAGGAACAATTTGCATTCCTCAATCATAGACAAATCCATGAAGCTATTAGTACTGCACAAGAAGGGCTACACTCCATTAAGATCAAGAACATAAAGAGTATCATACTCAAGATTGACCTTTCAAAAGAATTTAACAGAGAAAGGTTGACATACTTACAACTTATATTGACCCATACTAGCTTTCCACATTCATTCATAAAATGGATTATGTGTTGTTTCACATCTCCATCATATTGCATACTCATCAATGGGGCTACATACATTTTTTTACATGCTGAGCGCATCCTTAGACAGGGGTGTCCTTTATCACCCCTCTTATTCCTCCTAATAATGGAAGAGTTAAATCGACTCATATCCAATGCCCGAGCAGTCAGGTCTTTATGTGGGGTCAAGATGGTAGACGTATCCTGTCTAACGCATCTTTTATTTGTTAATGATGTACTTATATTTTTATATGGATCTATTTGAGACACCACTTGGTTCAAGCATATATTGTCCCTATTTTGTAAAGCTACATGAATGATTCCCATTTACAACAAATCAACCATAATGCCTATGTGTTGTTTACTAAAAGAACAAAGACATGCACTACATCAATTTCAACTCACAAGTCTAGACATGGAGTCCAGACTCAAGTATCTTGGATTCAAACTCAAGCCAAATGATTACCACATAGCGAACTAGACTTGGCACATTGCAAAAATAGAAGGGTGCATCAACATTTGGCAGCAGAGATGGCTATCTAGAGTAGGCAGATTGATCCTAATCAAATCGGTACTAGAGGCTATACCAATATACTGGATGGCTCTGGCCTGGATACCAAAAGGCATCACCAACAGAATACAACAAATATGTCGTAGATTCTTATGGAGAGGGAAACATGTTGGAATGAACTTTGCCTGGATTAAATGGGAGAGAATTGGAAAGCCCAAAAAATGGGGAGGATGGGGCATAAAGGATTTGAATATATTTGCATCGGCTCTTGCAGTAAAAATGGGATGGCAGATAATTACATCTAATATTTTATGGAAAGAGGTGGTTTATCACAAATATATATACCCTCTTACAATTATGGAATGGGTTTGGAGGCTGAATAGGGGAAATATTGGTTCCTCCATCATATGGAAAGCTATCACTCACTCCATATCAGTCATTAAGAGAGAATTGGCATGGTGGATTGGCACAGGTGAGGTTGTTCGCCTTGGCATTGACGCTTGGTCGGGTTGTGGAAATGCACATATACTACCACTAGCTCTCAAACGGCATCTTGTATTGGCTAGTATCACTCAGCTCTCCCAAATAGCAAATGGGAGAAACACTCATGGCTCTCATAGGCTTGGTTCTCCGCACAGGACCTCATGTTACCGGATATTTGGAGTATCGATTGGAACATATTCATAGGGCCACTAGAAGATTCACATGTCAGAATAATTGACTGAGAGGATGAAATCATCTGGGTTGCATCCCCTCACAGTCGTTATACACCGCAGAATGGATGTACTTTCCTTATATCGGAACAGGAATCGGTGGAGGTTCTTTGGTGGTGGCGGCCCCTCTGGAAGCTTAAGGCACCACACAAATCTTGGATGTTCATGTGGTGCATATTATCAAACAAAGCGCCTACAGATGATAACCTAAATCATCAGGCTATCTCCCTCGATATCAATATCAGATGGCATGTGGCACAACTCATAACTGCTTGGAAAACTTGGTGGACCACAGCAGCATCACAAAAAAATTGAAATCTCCCCCTACTTGCCTGCTGGGGTATATGGTTGGCCAGGAATCAGATCTTATTCCAGGACTCCCCATCCAATGGACATCAATTTTCAATAACATTGTTTCACTATATCACTTAGTACCTGAGGATCTGGCATCGAAACCCACCTGTACTATTACTCCTGAAGTAATTGATAGAACCTTCCCATAGGCTTATTTATTTTCATGGATCATCCCAAGACACTGGTTTTGGGGGAGAAGTACTATAAAAATTAGAAAGACATTTTTTCAAGCTCAAAATGGGATTAGGGAGGGGCACCAAAAATTAATCTGAACTTAACAGTCTCAGACACTTACTCATATTTGCACTTGAGAATAACTACAATAGGATACAAATATTTGGGGACTCAAACATTGTCATTAATTGGTTCAACTCTGCATCTCATTGTCACGTGCACACACTCAAGGGGTTGTTGGATGATTTCATCACACTAAAATCACATTTTGATTTTATTGTTTGCTCGCATATATACAAGGAAAGGAAAAAGGTTTCTGACGGCCTTTCCAAGGAGGCCACGCAACAACACAGGGGACAATGGTTAATTCATGAACACAGAGATCATGATATATATCAATTCTTCCATAAGCCTTTCATCTAGATCACTGGGGGAGAGGTACCGAATGATCAACCATGAGCATTCAGCTGATTTTTTATTTTTGATTCAGCTATGATGACTATTTACGATGTTATTTAACATGTTTATTTTATATGAATGTTTATGTAAATATTTTTGGTCCTTTTTTAATCATGACACTGGATAGATGGCTTAGTCCATCTCTGATATTAGCATATTCATTATGCATATGATACAACATCTAATTTCCTTTTTTGATAATGGAAATTACGATTTTTTTCTTGGGAAAAAAAAAAGCCACTTCAAGGGGGAACCTCCCTTTATATGACATAAATGAATAATTCTTGGATGGTTCAAATGACAAGACCTCCTTGGTATATATAGGACTCTAAAGGGTCAACATATAGTTTGGGCGTACATAACAATAATAATGTAAGGGCTCAACAATAACAATAGTGGGTTTCTATGGGGCACAATAATAACAATATGGGGGATACACTAGTATTATATGGACCTTGTTGAAATATGTAACTAGGTTTGGTCTTCATAATGGCATACATAATCATAATTTTATGTGTTTGATGTAATGAAAAAGATAAAATTATTATTGTTGTTCTTAAGGCATGGGTTCCATGCTCAAGGAAATTTATTTTGTAGGTCAAGCTCCCATTGAGAGCTTCTAGGGCTTATGAGTTATTGCCATGTATGAAAGACCCATTTGGGCATGTTATATATTGTAAAAAGAATTTATTTGAGTTAAAGAACCCTACAAGAATAAGTCAAAATGCAAAGATCAAGTCGGCCTACACACTTGGACAAGTCAACCTAAAGGAGCAATTCGACCCAATAAGAAGCCTATATAAAGGAGACATCGACTTCAATTGAAGCACTCAATTCACTACACACAAGTTCGATCAAAAGAAGGAAAAAGAGTGTGAAGGAGAAGACAAAGGAGGAAGAGAAAATCAATTTTTTGGGATTGTTTCTGGGCTATTTCTCTCCACATGTGCGAAGGAATTAGGGTTCATGTTGTTGCAGTAAAGTTGAGTCGTAGAAGTGAAGTTAGATCATCAAGAAGAGCTATTTTGGAAGTTGAATTCTCTAGGAGAGAGAATCTACCCAAGCGAAGGATAAGGGAATAATATCACACCATTAGTTCTCACGCATGAAAGGGTTATGGTTTATGCAGAATATTTTTCTGAGCAGGTCGAAGTTGCAGAAGATTTTTCTAGGCAGGTCGAAGTTGCAAAAGAATCTGTTGGGGAGGTCAAAATTACAAAAGGAATAGTTGTAAGTCTAAATTGCAGAAAGAAGTTGGAAGCAAGTTTTGACTTGGTTATGGAAGGTCTTGGTCAAGGGTCAAAGGCCTTGGATTTTTCAATTGAAGGTCTATAAGAAGAGAAATAATTCTAGTGGGTTTTTCTCTCAAGTTCGAGAGGTTTTTGTCGCAGTTGATCGCCTACATCTTGTGTCCTATTGTCTCATTGTTCTTTATGTTTTGGTAGTTGTTTGATGATAGAGAACACTAATTATAAAAAAGGAAAGAAGAATCAATTTAATAAAAGTAAAAATACATCACAAGTAGTTATCAAAGAAGAGAAATTACCTTCACTTGTTTCTGCTAGATTTCTCAACATGGTCAAGGAAGGGTAGCTTAAAGAAGGACACTCAAGGGTCGAAGCACTAGAATATCATCAAGTACATCAATGATTAAAAAGGACCTCACATATCAAAGGCTCTACAAGGTCAAGGTTTGCATCATCATCTTGAAGGAAGTTACTAAAGAAGACCTAAAAACCTCTAATTCGATTCTACACTTGAAGCATTCTTGAGAACCTCACACAATCATCAAATCAAGGAAAGGAAGACCTCATAAACCCTACCTCCACTAAAAGTACTTTGAAGCACCTTGAAATGTGAACATCCAAGGGAAGTAAGAAAATGCATTGTCTTCATCATCAAGGAACCAAGATGATCTCCCCTCTTTAAAGGATCACTTGTGAAGGAAGACATCCTCATCAAAAGGATATCTTCTATCATCATTATCATCATCAAAATCAAGAAGGCAACAAGTTGAATATATTGTCATCAAGGTTTATCTTCACAATTAAGTATCCTTATGTCCACATCTGAATCCATCAAAATGTCTTTTTGCAAGGAAAGCAACAACTTGTTTGGGTCATCAAACTTTCTTGCATGGAAGAAGAGGACTGGTTTGATCCTCATAGAAATGAAGTCGTTAATCATGTTAAGGGTTCAATTACTAAACCTCCAAAGGAAGAAGCTCAAGCTCGTGAAAAGTATATGAAAGCGGAAGTAAGGGCTCAAAGGATTCTTATAGAATCCATCAAATAACCCCGTGTACCCTATGTATCAAAATTGGAGACATCAAAAGAAATATATGACAAACATGTAGAATTGCTCTTCGTAAGTATTGTAGGAGAAGTGATATCGTTAAGACAAAAAATATACAAGATGAAGATATCAAAGGAAGATGGAATAGCCTCATACTTTAGGAGGGTATCTGAAATAAGAGATCAATTACAAGAATTGCGAGAAATAATGTTTGATAAGGAAATGACCACTATAGCACTCAATGCACTACCGGAGGAATGGGGAAACTTCACATCAAGCATATATGGGAAGAAGGAGGCTACCCCATTCAATGAACTATGGTCATTATGAAAAATTAAAGAAACCAGGCTAAAGGCAAAAAGTGACGTAGGACAAATGAGCAAACACAAGCATTTATACCATGGCTAAAAGAAAGAGAAAGTTTGGGAAGTTTGGTCCTCATAAAAGGAAGAAGAATATGACCAACGTCCAATTTTATGGTTGTCAAGAATATGGGCACTACAAAAGAGATTGTCCCAAGCTCAAGAAGGACAACAACAAAAGAGGAAGGGAAGAAGCCCATATCACTGAAGAAGTGGAAGATAGTGAGAAGAAGTCAAAGAAGGAAGAAGTGAAATATCTCTACTATGACTGAGATAATATTCTCCACCGAGTTCTTCTCAGTACTTGTAAAATATAGCTATCATGATAGGAATCACTAGAAGCATGATAGGATGCATCATCTTAGGAAATTTCATCATGGAGTATGATGGAACAAAGAGCTCATGACATCAAAAGAAGATTGAAATATAGTTGAAGTAAAACTCTATGACAGTCATCATTAGAAGAAAGTAGCTCTTGGTAACCTCATTAAAAACATAAGTAGTACTTATGGGTAGAAGGAATTATCAAGCTCATCATACATCATTGGAAAGGAGCATTTGCAGGATGAGGATAATCAAGGTCCTCCATTGGAATCTTCACTAGAAGTTTCATCTCTTGGAAGAAGCAACTATCTCGCTGAAAATACCACCTTAATGGGATTCACTATTTGGAAGAATGGTGGTATGATGACAAAGGAATGCAGCATGTCAAGATGATTGAAATACTCGCAATCAAGGAAAGAAAGTTGTAGTAAGGAATCTACATGACAAAAGGAAGAAAAGAGGTATGTATGCATATGTTTAATAAACGAGGCCATGTCATCATATAGTTTCAGATAGCATGGATACTCTACCTCATGAGTATAATCAAAGGAAAGGGTACTCTTCTAAAGATGCATGAAGGCATGGTTCACATATTTACTAGATGAAATCAACATAATATGTCCTCATATGGAATATGAGGTGGTTGACAAAGATGGAGGAACTATGACTAGAAGTTCTTGGGAAGAAATATGTGAAGAAAGAAAGAAGATATCATGAAAGATGCAACTATGAGCACAAGGAAATCAACATCCAATGACTAGGAGAATTGACCATGACATCTCCATGGAAAAGTTATGAAAGACTCTGATGAAGTAAGGAAAGAAAGGATAACCTTGACATTGAATATTTTGGAGATGTGTCAATATGTATGCAGGATGTTTATGTTGCAACAAGTAGATGTCATTATGAAGGACCATCACAAAAGGTAACTTTGATTTGATGTTTATTTTTTATTTTTGAACAATTTTTGGATAGGTTGATACAGGGCTACCGAAAGAGAGCTGTGGATGTCACCTACAACTAGTTCTCATGTGATAGGGTGGAATATGTTGAAGGAAACATGATGGGGAAAAGGTAGTTGTATGAAGAAAAGCCAGATATGGTCTAGTAGATCACTTTCCGATGAAAGGAAGGATGACATGACTAACATGGTTCGAGAAGGAAAGTGATGGATGGTCGTGCCCTACAAAGAAGTCCCAAAAGATGAAAGGCTCCATAATATTAAAATGAAATTCATTACATGAAATGGAGGAGCTCTACAAGCAGCAGAAGTTCCCATGATCTCCACCAAATGCAGAAAGCAGTTATCGAAGGCAAGTCCATGGATAAGAGGGATCTTAGACAAGTCCTTGGATAAGACGGAGCTTGGACAAGTCCCTGATTAAGAGGGAGCTTAGGTACATTATTTTTATAGGCATGGGTACATTCCTTCATTGGAATGGATATATCCTCCCTAGTTGAGAGGGAGAGATAGGCACATCATTCTTGTCTTCACTTGGGAAGAAAGAATGGAGTATTGGGTAAGCATATAGCATCTGATACTCTTTGAGGATGTAGTAACACATCCAAGATAAGATTAGATGTAGAGGACCGATATTCTAACTAGGAATCCAAGATAAGAATAGTCATGGAAGGACATACCCTATGAACACTCGAGTGGGGTATGCTCCTTGATAGATAATGATGATGGTGTCTATAAGTCATTGATCTCGCCAGCCTTCTGCTATGATCTTTTGGAGAGATAAAGAGTTGTTATTCAAGGCCTTGCTATGTGACAATGCGGGTTGATATGATACTATACAGATGGTTACCAATCTGACTCTTCTTATGAGAATTTTTTAGATTGAAATTGTCCAAGTACCTTGTATGGATTATGAATACCTCCCTAGTTAAGAGGGAGTATTGAAATATGTAACTAGGTTCGGTCTTCATAATGGAATATGTAATCATAATTTTATTTATTTGACTTAATGAGAAAAATAAATTTGTTCTTGAGGCATGGGTTTCATGCTCAAGGAAATTTATTTTTTAGGTCAAGCTCCCATTGAGAGCTTTTAGGGTTTATGAGTTATTGTCATGTATGAAAGACCCATTTGGGCATGTTACATATTGTAAAAAGATATTATTTGAGTCAAATTCAAGTCAAATAAACCTCCAAGACAAAGTCATAATTGAAAGATCAAATTGTCCTACACATATGGACAAGTCGGCCTAAAGGAGAAATTCGACCCAATGAGAAACCTATATAAAGGAGACATTGACTTCACTTGAAGCACTCACTTCACTACAGACAAGTTCGATCACAAGAAGGAAAAAGAGTGTGAAGGAGAATAAGACAAAGGAGGAAGAGAAGATCAAGTTTTTGGGATTGTTTCTAGGCTATTTCTCTCCACATGTGCGAAGGAATTAGGGTTCATGTTGTTGCAGTAAAGTCGAGTCGCAAAAGTGAAGTTAGGTCATCAAGAAGAGTTATTTTGGAAGTTGAATTCTCTATGAGAGAGAATCTACCCAAGAAAAGGAGAAAGGAATAAGATCACGCCATTATTTCTCATACGTGTAAGGGTCAGTGTTTCTACAGAAGATTTTTCTAGGAAGATTGAAGTTGCAGAAGAGTCTGTTGGGAATGTCAAAATTCCAAAAGGAACAGTTGTAAGTCTGAATTGCAAAAAGAAGTTGGAAGCAAGTTTTGACTTGGTCTTTAAGGGTCTTGGTCAAGGGTCAAAGGTCTTGGAATTTGTCAATTGAATTCCTATAAGAAGAGAAAGAATTCTAGTGGGTTTTCCTCTCAAGCTGGAGAGGTTTTGGCCCTGGTTGATCACCTACATCTTGTGTCTTATTGCCTCATTGTTCTTTATGTTTTGGTAGTTGTTTGATGATAGAAAACACTAATTATAATAAATGAAAGAAGAAGTAATTTAAGAAAAGTAAAAATACATCACAAGCAGTTATCAAAGAAGAGAAATCACCTTCACTTACTGCCCCTAGATTTCTCAACACGCCTAAAATTTTATCCTTCCACTTTGTTTTCATCTTTAGCCTATCTGCCACAAAATCAGGACCCTTTCCCCTACCAGGGATTATGGAAAATCACGAAATGTGGGAGCTACATTCGATCATGCATCGACCCATGAAGAGGTCATTGAGGAACTATAGGTATCTATTCATCAATTAATAGTGAAAAATGTCACTCTAGTAGCACAATTGGAGGTGTTAATGGATATTCTTTTCCAACAAAGGAAAGTTGTTCAACAACTTCAAGATAATAGGGGGATGTCCTTGCTCAAAATTGAAGGCCTTCAATCAAATTATCATTTTGTTAGGCAACTCTCCACAACATTTGCTAAATCTGGCAAGAAGAATTAAGTTCCAATATTATTGTAACTATAGGTTTCAACGAATAGATGCCTGAGATGGACAGGAGAGCAGAGGATTTGGCAGTCTCTTCTCACAGCCTAGGGAAATTCTAATATTTTGTATGTTTTTCCTATTTCTTGACACACATTACCAAATCTACTGTAGTGTCCTATCTAGGGTGCTAGACTGGGCTAAATTTATTATCGACTAGGGTGCGTAGACTTAGAGGCGTGTGCCTAAAATATATAGACATAAAGGATCTAACCTAAGCCTACTCTTCCTAATTACAATGTTGTGACTTGATCTAATATTAAACTATCAATCAAATATTTAACTAAGCATCAAACTATGTATCATTATCAGCTAAGATTCAACTCATAACATGCTGTGTATCACTGTATTTAAAGGTTTTGGTCCCCTTACAGAGACACCAAACATAAAAGCCCTGTTCAATGGTACCCAACATTCATGAACATTTTATTACAATCATGCAAAGTAAAAATCATAAGCATACAGTCCATGACAGTGCTTTACAAAGCAACCCTGGATCGAATCCCTTACAGGATATAATTCACGATCCGAATGATGGCCTATTCAAGCGCATGCATAAACATATAAACAGCGCATTCATAAACACATGAATATAAACATCGATTTAATCCTTGTGCATATATATCAATATCAAATATCAATCAAATGCTCTGACTGTAGAATGTAATTAAAATAACACTGTAAACGTAATTAAAATGATATCAGTATACCATGTACACAGGGCCCGTCTGCGTTCTTGGTATACCGAGCTTGTTATCCCACGATCACCGTATTAAATCAATGCACTGAGATTATAATGCAAGTCTTGTTTGTATTAAATCAAAGCTCTGTTCATGCAGCGACAAGTAAAACGTAAACTAACATATAACCAGGTTCGGACTTATATTTACATATGGTTCACATCCCTTGAAAATGGATGTTCATCCATGGGCGGCTGTTGCCGCTTTTACCAAAACACAAAATGTTTCTATCCTAGCTTACACACATAAAAAAAAGGAAACAACTAAAAATCGGTTTGAACTGTGACTGTGTGTTG
>APFE031419787.1:77160-146710 GCA_000404065.3 Pinus taeda
ATATATATATATATAAACTTATCATCATAAAGTTATCTCGCCACAATGGCCTCTCCCATAATATTTGGCACTAATAAATTCCCTCTTCACATAATATTCAACATCTCGCCACAATTTCCTCTCCCATAATATTTGGCATTAATAAACTCCCTCTTCAACTAATATACAATTTTTAATTTAGTGAACATCCATAACTTGCATTCCTTAACATTAACAATCCGAAGTATTTATCAATCATAACTAACTCCTCAATGACTTCAGAATTTTAATGATGCTATTAATTATCGATTATCACAATCGATCACATGTAATTATCTTATTAAATTAATTATGATATTCTCCACGAGATGGGAAGCTTCCTCCATTAGAAAATAATTAAAAAATTCAAATTATTACCTATCATTTCATTATTTCTTAATGTGTGAACGTAGATTAAAAGGTAGTAATAGTATGTTGTCATCACAAATTTTGTATTTCACTAATAAGGATGAACATCAAATTTTAACATTAACATTGAGCACCAAGAAAAGAAATTATTGAAATCACATCTCAAGAAATTTAAGAGAGAGCAATCATTTTTGGTAGGCATTCCCCGACCAATATTGTTCATTTATTGTCTAATTGATTTTATGTATTTCTCTATGTTGATAAAGATGGGGTTTCCTATTCATACCGCCTTCAATGAAGTGGAAAACTAACAGGTAGATGAATGCGAAAGTAGCTAAATACGAAAGTAAATATCTCATATTTAGATATTGGAAGAAAATAGGGGTTCTAATATGACAATCCGGGAGTTGAAATATCAATCACATTGATCACAAAGCTCCCATCATCTAAGATGTGAAACTAGCATATGGGTGATCCCTAAAGAAGATGGGGAAGAACGAACTTACATTTTTTGCAACAAAAGGGTGGTAGAAACAGAATGGCATTTTATCAAAGAGTGTGCAGCATATGAAGTTATTTTTCATGAGTTTGATAGTAGCCTAACGGTGAATAGTCTTAGTGAGCTTTTTGAGGAAACAAGGCTTTACAAACAGGGAATTTCTTACTCAAGATCCATAACAACATAATCAACCTAGAAAAAAATCTAAACATGGACTAAGCGATAGTGAGTGGTCCCTTAAATCGCAAGGTCTCGTGGACGTCATTAAAATCCATTTCATTTCATTTCAAAGCATAAAGTAGAATGGGGGCAATAGTAATTGTGATTGATCTGAAAAATAGATGGATTCTCTATTTCAAATTGATCCGGAACTTGGGGGGAGGCCTCCAAGATCTGAAAGATTGAAATGGATCTTGGGTGAAAGGCCCCCAAGATCTGAAAACTTGAATTGCCAGAAGAAAAATAGGAGAATGCCCAATAAACAAAACCACAAAAAAACTTTTATTTAAAATAGTAATGGAAATAAACCAACTAGGGCGATGGTAGCTTATCTCTAAGAAGAGATGTGGTGACTACACGCCTCTGAACTGTCAAGGCTACGTTGTGGCAGACCCTCTCCCCTTTTACAAAATGTGACTTGTTACTTATAGTATTTTTCAGTTACAATACCACGGGTCAATTCCATGGGTGAATGAATACCATCGGTGGATTTTACAATACCACGGGCGGATGCTATTTACAATACCATGGGTAAATTCCATGGGTCGATGAATAATATGGGTGGATGAGTACCATGGGTTGATGCCATTTTCCATTCGGATCATTCCTCCCTCCTTAAAAAGCAATGGTCCCCATTGCATAAAGTTCCCTCCTACGAAGCCTTTGTTGAATATGAAGAGCCATTGAAGATAAGGGTTTTATGTGGTTAACCCAAAACCCTGATAAACAAAGATCCGAGGATAGAGATACCCTGTAATGCTTGTGACCAGCTGTGATTCTGACAGTGTGCGACCTAGCAAATGGACTTTGATGACAAGGATTTTATGCGGTTGACCCATAACCATGATATTGGTTGCTGATGAAGTAGCAGGTGCCTACATCGCCTGGGGTGGGAGGGCACGTCTTCAAATAACCCAAGCTGGATTCTGCTATGTTGAAACTGATGAATGTGAAGCAGGTGCCTACTAAAGTGGGGTGGGAGGGCACGTCTCCAATGGAAACCCACTCTGAACGCTGCTCCAGAATTAAAATGGACATAACTCTGCCAATATAACTCGGAATATTTATGATAACCTGTTTTTGGAAGCAGAAGGACCATTTTGCATCTTCCCATGTGATGGAAATCCTTATCTGGACACTCTAAAATCTCAGATTCGCGCTGCAACAATTCCGTCGTCACACAAAAAAAAAAAAAAAAATAACTAATTTTAAATCAGCGATATCTCCCACATCCGAACTCCGATTCGACCCTTTTTTTTTTAAATTGGGTGATTTTTCGAGAGGAATCTAGATCTGGTATTTGTTTTTGTAAATTTTGTACCAAATGTTTCAGATCTGATCTGCAAAGTCGCTGCCCAAAAAATTTCTTGCAAAAAAATGAAAAAAAGAAAAATTCTTCTTGCTTGACCCAAGAAAGTGCTCTGTGGAGGTCATAGAACGTGCCTGAAGTATGTTGAATATTGCTGCAAAAAACTAAAATATGCATGAAACCCTCATTCGCATGGAATCGTAACCTGCTATGATACCACTGATCCGGATTCTGGGGGGAGGCCTCCAAGATCTGAAAGATTGAAATGGATCTTGGGGGAAAGACCCCCAAGATCTAAAAACTTGAATTACCAGAAGAAAAATAGGAGAATTCCCAATAAACAAAACCACAAAGAAACTTTTATTTAAAATAATAATGGAAATAAACCAGCTAAGGCGACGGTAGCTTATCTCTTAGAAGAGATGTGGTGGCTACATGCCTCTGAACTATCAAGGCCACATTGTGGCAGACCCTCTCCCTTTTTACAAAATGCGACTTGTTACTTATAGTATTTTTCAGTTACAATACCACGGGTCAATTCCATGGGTGAATGAATACCATGGGTGGATTTTAAAATACCACGGGCGAACGCCATTTACAATACCATGGGTAAATTCCATGGGTCGATGAATAATATGGGTGGATGAGTACCATGGGTTGATGCCATTTTCCATTCGGATCACAAATCGAATGAAGTGTCCCCATTTTCAAGGAAGTGTCTTGCTTCATAAAGCAATCTATAACAAGAAAAAAATGGTGTGATCACACTAGACACTAACCGAAGGTATGCCTTAATCCATGCCATTAGAATTATCACTTCAACAGGAAGGAATAATGTAGCTCAAGGTTTTAAAATCCAACCTGATTCCTAATGTAGTAAGTTTTGTAATTTTGCTTTTGTAACCCCTACCCCTGATGTTTTTGTAATTTGGGAAATTGTATCGTGAGTACTTCTCCCATATTTTGAGCCGCCACATGAGTACCACCTACATAGATCACAAATTGTATTATATGTCATTTGAGGAACATCCCCGAACCCCATAAAGTTCAAGACATCAATACAGAGTTCACTAATCCCTTTGAGGAAGATAATCGTCAGAGTTTCAGAGTCTAGTGCATTTTGTTGAGTTCTCCTTAAGATTATATTGGAATCTCTCAACAAAATCTTCTAAACTTTTGTTATCCTATTGAGTCATATTAAAATTTTCTTCTCTAATGTCCCACACTTTATTGTGGTCCTAATTTTTTTCCAAAAATTTCTTTCTCATTTGGTGGAGATTATATTGGAATCTCTCAACAAAATCTTCTAAACTTGTGTTATTTTGTTGAGTCATATTAAAATTTCTTCTCTAATGTCCCACACTTTATTGTGGTCCTAATTTTTTTCCAAAAAATTCTTTCTTATTTGGTCCCATCTTTGAAATTAATTGCTCACTCATCCCATAAACCACCATCAGAAGGTTGCATCCTTTAGGGTAGTTAGGAAAAAATTCAATTTTTGGGCATCAAAGAAATAATCATAACCATAGCAAATTTGAAAAGAAAAGTGTTTGGATCTTCACTAGTTAATCCTTGAAAATTCGGAGGAGCAAATGGTGGAATGTTCTTCATTTGAACCACAGTGCATCAAGATCTTGAGTGGGAAATTCAATAGTGATCGGTTCCCTCTGCTTTGGTCCTTCAACTTCCTCTGTGGAGTCCCAAAAGTCTTGACTTATTAGATTCCATTGAGGGTTCTAGTTCCGTCGCAAGATTTTCACTTTCTGATCTATGACAACTTAAGGTTGGAGTGCTAATAGCTACGTTGGTTGTTGATTTGATCTTAGGAGGATCACTTATTATATTAGATGATGCTTGTTCTTTTGGGCTTTTGGATCTCGTCTTTGGGCCACCTTGAGGATTACCTCATTTACCTACTAGTGTGTTAGTATGGTGAATGGCTCGTATTGCTTGACATGAAGATTCTTGGTCTAATTCTTTCACATGCATCCAATCATGACCTAATGTAGGATGGTTGTAGACAAGGGTAATTGAAGGGGGTAGTTGGCAATTCCCTAAGGTTGCATTGGTCTTGTATCTTTTGACTATCCTAAAATAAAGTCTTAGTTCTTAGAGTGCCTCCCTAGAAACAACACTGAAAATGATGGTGTTTTATTTGGTTTTCCTACAACTAGGATAAGTCGATAGAAACACAATCACTTAGTTTGTCAACCTAGGATCTGTGGGAACTTGTGAGGCACCCAATGCAGTAAGCACATAAATGGAACACTAATTGCATGTTCTAAACTATTTCATACAACATAACTAAAAGATTACTATAAATTCTATTATAAAATAAAATGAAAACTTGTAACAAAAGAATCAGTATCGTTTCAAATTTGTAACTTAGTATCACTCCATATGTTATAGTCCATGAAAATCTATTCATAACCCTAACATGTTGCTCTGTATAGCAAGCATTAAGGAAGAACAATTTGCTTCATTACACACAAATCATGTAACAATTCATTCTACAACCAATTTTGTAGCATGTCAATTTAACAAAGAAAACCACACTAGAACTTTAAAGCAAATGTATATGATAGTAAGGAAACAAAATTGCAAGATTCAACTAATCAAAACTATCTACTCAGTGCACAAAGGAAATATGGCGTAGCACCTTACCTTGAGCAAGCCCTACCTAACGTTTAGCATATTCTGAAATTCGTAAAGCCAGTAAGATAGTACTATATTGAAATTCCACACATAAAAAACCAAAAACAATCAAGTGTGATTATGGAATCAAATTCATAACATAAGTTTTACAATTTGATCTCTCCTACAGAGCATCAAAAATACAACATCACTTTTAACACACTTAACTAAAAAGAAAACTAACATGCCTATGATTGGCTCTGGGCTCAATCGATCATGCTTGGATGTCTATTTGAGTGATCCCAAGTTAACGATGTGATTAAAACCTTCAAGGTCCTCCAATACAATTGGTTGCGATTTGCAATCATAGCCTCGTCCATATGTTATTGTGGTTGAACTATAACAGAGTTGGATCCCCTATTTGCACATAGTGCGTGGAGTGTTAAGCATGCCGACATGCAAATGCAAACGAACCATTGCGATAACCATTGAGATACCTGCAACCCTGTCCCCGAGGAATCTTTGATCAAAGTGAAACCCTTTCCATACTTTGCAAGAATCATTTGATCGAAACCTAGTATTTGTTTGGAGTTTTAACCTCCCATGCAATGGTAGAAGGCATCCTAGTATTGGTTTGGACTTTTAACCTCCCACACGATGGTAGAAGGCGTATTAACCTAGGAGCAATGAGCACATTTCATGAAAACCAAGGTTAGCCATGAGATTATTGAGTTAAGACCAATCACAAAGATGCTCATAAATATATACAATGGTCCAATTGATCTCTAAAACACATTTTAACTTCAACCATAAAAAGAAAATGAGAAAAAGTAATGGCAATTATGTGCTTTGGCAAAAACTATGACAAGGAAAAACAAGGGCAAAAATGGTGATAAACTTGCATAAAAACGAAATGTTTATTGAGCAAAATAAAATGGGGTCCATCACTTTCTGTCAAGGAACCGTGATTTTCAAATCCATTGATGCATCTGATCAGACCAAATATGCAAACCTATTATTTGATATTTTGGATGAGATGGTTAGGACAATAAGGGACAAAATTTTGTTCAGGTCATCACAGATAATGCCTTAAACTATGTTCTTGTTAAAATAATGCTATAGTCAAAATATAGGACCATATTTTGAATCCCATGCACTGCAAATTGCATAGACATCATGCTTGAGGATATAAACAATGTGGATTGAGCAAAGAACATTGTAGAGTGTGTCAAGTGTATCTCAAAATACATATACAACTACTCATGGATATTGAGCCCGATGAGAAAATACACCGAAAACAAGGAGTTTGGTAGGCTTACTATCACGAGACTTGCAACTCACTTCCTCACATTTCAATCTCTCATTTCTCAAACGCAAAACTTGCAAAAAATGTTTTGTAGTGATAATTGGCATGTATCTCAGTGGGCTCAGTAGCAAAAAAGACAAAACAAAAAAAAAAAAACAAAAACGAAAAACAAAACAAAGAGAGTTGTTGATAACACTTTTTTTTTAAATCATTAGAGATTGTAAAAATTAGCAAACACCTTGTTAAGGTGTTGTGGTTGATGGATAGCGAAATATTGACCATGGGCTACATCTATGAGGCTATGGATTAAGCAAAGGAGCAGATACAAACCCTACAAGGATAGAGTAGGGATGGAACTATTTGAGAGATCATGATAATAGACAAAACAATAAACTCCATCACCCTCTACATGAAACTGGGTATTTCCTAAACCTAGGGTATTGTTACAAAGCTCGATTTGGAGAAGATCAGACTGAAGACATCAAAGATGAGTTGTACAAGTGCTTGGAGTGCATGGTCCCTAATGAGTCTAAGCAGTTGGAAATAGATCACCAGACCAATGCTTTCACTTAGGCCAAACGTGCCTTTCACATAAACCTAACAAAGAATTGCAAGAGATGTGAACAACTAGGTAAGCAATTCCAATTTTTTTTTTAAGTTCAATAGTTTAAAATCCAGACATACTTTACTTTTTAGCTTTGAACAGTGAACTAACTTCAAATTGTCTTTGCAGCAAATTGGTGGGAGTCATTTGGAAACCATTACCCTCAATTCCAAAAGTTTGCAGTTAAAGTCATTTGTGAAACTTGCAATGCTTTTGGTTACAAGTGCAATTGGTCTATTTTTAAGCGAATTCACACAAAGAAGAGAAATTGTTTGGAACAAAAACCGTTGAATGATCATTGTCTTCATGCAATACAACCTCTGACTAAGATACCACAAATTACATAACAAAAAACTTGATATAGATTCCATTGTGTTCGATGATACTAATCAAACTTGACTCACTAGTGGAGTTTGATATTGATGCCATGGAAATGCAGTGGGGGGTTTATCCCAACATAGTCCTAGTAGTAAAACTAGGAGTTGAAGGAAGAGAAGCACCAAACATGGCAATTAGAAGCACTAGTCATGCAAATCAACCAACTCGTGCTTTTGTTAGGCCTAGTATTACTACAACTAATACTACTACTAAGATTGCAAATGCATTACTAAAACTAGTACTACTACTAAGATTGCAAGTGTCCATAAGTCTAAATCTAAATATTCTAAGCCATATGATGTTTGTATAGCTCCTACTAATGAACACATTTTTAGTAGTGGTGATGAGTTGGACGAGTAATCATGTTGATCAATGCTTTGTAGTAGGACACTAGCCCAATAGCTTGTAGCATGGTTTTTGGACCCCAAACTATTTAAAGCCTTTTTTGATTATGTATTTTGTTGCTGATATGTATTGCACATGGCACCATTTTGAATAATCACCCTTACATGGTATATATATAAGCAAACTCTACATATTTTCTCTCTTAAAGCTTTGAAATCAGGGTTTGAAATCGTAAACTAAGTTTTTCATTAAAAAAAAAAGTATTTTATAAATTTATTTATTTATTTATTTATTTACTTATTTTAACGGGTTCATTGAGTTCGAGCTCGAGTTGAAACCTTGTTTGATAGGTAGTCGTGTCAAATACTAGTTCCAAGTTTCAAAACTATGATGTAGCTATATATTTAAGTGACCAGGCCACATAAGGAAAACCTAGAATAGGGACAACATTCGTCCTTGATGTTAGGGAAACTAGGCAGTGGAAAATATCTTGGTCCTTACTAAGCTTGAGGGAGCACTTGCATATCCAAGAGCCTCTATCCATAAGTAATCATAATAAACTACAAAGTTAATGTGCACACACAAAACGCTGGCCCTGACGGGTATAGTGCATGTGAGAAGTTGTATCATTGTGTGACCATGTGGTATAGTTGGCCTACCGACACCCTGATTTCTATTTTTATCTTCTTTAATGCAAGTAATGCAAGTCAAAGTAGAACCGATGAAGTCAAGATACCATTAACTATAAAAGAAATGCAAGCAACTTTGGAAAAAAACCTCACATGGTATAGATTTTTTCTACTTTAAATGAAACACTTCACTAACAATAGTCTCATGTCAATATATATTCTTCCTAGTGTTAAAACCTATCAGCATATTTGCACTGAGAAGGGTGAGTAATCAAAACTCTTATAGATCAATTGTTAATTTTAGGTACGTTCTATGCTAAGAGCAATTTATTTCAATTTTCATAGTTAGCTCAATATCTTTTCCAAATTAGCAATCACATCAGCATTAAAGGAAATTGCAAATAGAACATAAACATAGATCGTAGAAGACAAACCAAGACAAGAGGACACAAGATGTGGCGCTAGCCAGGGACAAACCCCAATGTGGGGAAACCCTTGATCAATTCTTCTTATATGTTCTTCAGTAGTTCAACAGAGAGAGAGAGAGAGAGAGAGAGAAAGTACATATACAACATAAGTCAACACTTTGACTGATCTAAATAAGAGCATAGATCATCTCTAAGTAGATGATACATGAGGTAGCTGAACTCAGTTGAAGACATGTTGCTTCCACTGATTCTCCCAAGTGACTCCATCACCATGTTGCACCTATCATTGTGTTGCTCTTCATCATCACATTGCACCTCATTGTGTTGCACCATGTTGCACCCATCATCACTATGTTGCATCTCATCATGCTTCACTAATCATGATTGTACCCATCATTGTATTGCATCATGTACCATTGTTGTCCTATGTGCCATTGTTGCACCATGTTGCCATACTGTTGTCCCGTGTGCTTGCAACACCATGCTTGCCCCCATGTGCTTGTTGCACCTTGCTTGCCATGTTGTCCCAATGTGCTTGCAGCACCATGCTTGCCCCCATGTGCTTGTTGCACCTTGTTGTTGTTGTTGTACCATGTCATCATTGTAACATTGTTGTACCATGCCATCATTGTAGCATTGATGTACCATGCCATCATTGTGACATTGTTGTACTGAACTACATCATCATGTTATTTAGATGATTTTCTATTTGCTGCATTGGAATTTTGGGCAGCCTTTAGGTTAGGCCATCAACAGTCCTACCTATCCTCACACATAGGCATGTTGCTCCAACTTTGTTTGTTAGAGCACACTGTTGTAGCCTCAATGTTATTCCACAATCAACCCCATAAGGACTGCGGCTAGATTTCTCCATGACCAGCAGTTAGGGTGAGACTAGAATTAGGATTGCGGCTAGCTGTAGGTTGATCTCCACTTATTCACTGTGGCTAGGGATCTTTTAGACCTTCATTGGACAGCGTATACATTGTTCCTTTAAGCCTCTCCTTGCTGTGACAAATAGCCTCATTTGTTATAGCATATGACCCTTCCATGACTGCGTCTAGGGCACTCTAGAACAACAACATAGGACTTGCATTTAGGCTTCTCCATATAGCGTCATGCGTTGCCCTTTCTTGCACCCAAAACACCTCTACGCAGCCCTGAAACAGTTTCCCCTACCTTAGCCTCCCTTACAACAACTCGGCCCTCTAAAAGACCCATGACTTTGCTGCGATTAAGACCTTCTATTGACTGCGGTTAGGGAATCATATCGACCACTTGGGATAGCGTATAAATCTCTTCCCTGGCTGCAGATTTGGGCAGCATATAGATGTCTGCAATTAGGGCTCTTTTTTTCACTGTGTCTAGGCTTAGATCTCCCCTCTAGGATTGTGGTTAGGGCATCCTCCTTAGGACTATGTTTTCCTTGCTAGGGCATCATCTCTAAGGCAGCTCTCTTAGTCTCCTTTCCTCCTGCGTTTTAGGGCTTCCTCTCCTAGATTTATCTTCCACTAAAACCCAAAGCAAGTGGAGAGAAATCAAGAGTGAAGTGAGTGTGCGATTACTCTCAAGTGATTTCCTTTTATACTAAAACGTTGAGCACATTTGGGGGTTATTTGGTTGATGGCCGACCTTGATAAATTGTCTTATCACACAAATAAATTCATAACTCCATGAATACTTATCGGAATCGGATGATCTTTAGATCAATCCTACACCCCTTGATAAGAGGGATCCAAGAAAAATATCAGTTGCCATAAATAAGATGGCCCACATGGATTTTGGCCCTAGTTGCCAATTTTAACACTACCTCTCAACTAGGGAGAACTCCATCTGCTGATCCATCTGCGAGACTGTACTATCTCTGTCATCAGTGCCCTGCATTGCTCTTCTCTGCTCTGCTGAACCATGAAAAAAAAGAATTGATCGAGAATGTCTCATACCATTCTCTACTGACCCGAAGGCAATGTCATATGAAGAGAGTGTGTCATACCACTCTTACTGATCCCGGATCATTTCTAAGAGAGTGATTCATATCACTCTTACTAACCCAAAGTCAATTCCAATTGATCCCAAATCAATATCAAAAGAGTGTCTCAAACCACTCATATTGATCCCAGATCATTTTCATTGATCCCCGATCAATGGAGGTCATCTTAGCATAGGGAGTACGGTAAATACAAAAATGCATCCATCGATAGTACTACTATGGTCCCTAACCCCATTTCCCTACTCATTGGCCAGATGAGAGGTACTTCCCATGATTCACAGACTACATGGGTAGGATGCCTCAACAAGAGAACCACTCATCCTATCCATAAGTTGCCACGGGGTATCACAAGGGAAGGTTGAACCATTCACCCTGTACACAGCGTACCATTAGGGGAGGGTGAGTCGCCCTATGGTCGCTTGTTGCTCCAAGAAGTGCCCCAAGCCCCTTGGAGCTCCCAGGGCTCAATGCATGCATCATAAAGGACCCTCATAAGAGGGTCTCTCAACGACTCCAAGTCATTCTCAAAAAGTCACAAATTTGACCTTTCCTCAGGTCTTTGACAGAATGTCTGCGACTTGCACATCAGTCTCAATGCGATGGAGCCTTCTTGCTCATTGATGTACCATATCCCAGATAAGGTATTACCTGATGTCTTTATGTTGGAGCAATCATAGAATACGAGATTCGTCAAAAATCAAATCCCCCTCTGGTTGACACAGAAGATCACGGTGGTATCCATCAT
The DNA here is from genome assembly GCA_000404065.3 of Pinus taeda. Taxonomy (NCBI): domain Eukaryota; kingdom Viridiplantae; phylum Streptophyta; class Pinopsida; order Pinales; family Pinaceae; genus Pinus; species Pinus taeda. The sequence goes on from APFE031419787.1 coordinate 88,634, forward strand.
GTGTACAAACAGCGCACTGAAGAGCTTCCACAACCAGGCAACTTCATGCAAGGGCATACTCATAGCTATGTATTCAGTCTCAGCGGTGCTCAAAGCAATCGTCTTCTGCTTCCTACTCATCCAGGATATCGAGCAGAACCCAAAGAGAACCAGCACCCAGAAGTGCTCTTGCGATCCTCCACACTGCCTACCTAATTAGCATCAAAGTAATCATGCAGCTTCACATTTCCGGCAGTGTGTCTCAATCCATGAGAGATTGTGCCCTGGAGATATCTCAAATGACTCTTGGCACCATTCCAGTGAGGCTCAACCAAATATGAGCCCAACATGCTAACTGCAAAACATATATCCGAACGGAAGTTCACCAAGAACATCAATGCGAATGTGTTTATGAAACTCAGAGGCATTTCCCAAATTTGGTCTAGCATCACTACCACATAACTTTTGAAAGTTAAGCTCCATCGAGGTAGTCACGGGCTTGCAGTGCACCATTCCAAATCCAGAATCCAGCTCCCTCTTACTTTGCAAATGAGAGGGTTTGCACCTGTCAGAAAGAGGTCGTCCTCAGAAGTTGTCGGTATGAGAGGTCCATCATCCACAACCTTCAAGCAATGCTTTGGATCGGCTTCAATCCTAATGAATCCGAGCTTCATCAAACAGTTATCAATCTTCTCATATCAGGCCTGGGGTGTTTGCTTCAAGCCATAGAGAGCTTTCTTCCACCTGCATACATGAGATTCTCGATCATGAATCTCAAACCCCTTTGGTTGTTCCAAATCTGTGGACCTGCTACATGAGGGGAATGGTCCCCTTTGTACAATTTTCCTTCGGTACATCTCAGACATGTACCTTCATGCTCTTCTTGAATTCAGGCATCCCTGTCACCATCTGACTCACATCGAGTAGGTCCCCATAATATGTTGACCTCCGTGAGATGTGTCAACTGACATGGTCCCCAATGGGCTTATTGCAACTTGATACAAATTGCCAACCCTGAAAAAGCATCTTTGAAAATTCTATTTTCAAACACGTACCTTTCCATTGATGAATGCCACCTTGAAACCTTTGACTTCCATTGCCAAAATGGACACCAGGTTCTTCTTGCGAACAGGTACATAAAGAGATACTTATAAATGAATCGAGTTACCCTCATTTAGTTGATGCGTAACATTCCCTACACCCTTTCCAGGATAGGTGGCATTAACTCCAAGTATAATCCCACAATTGTTTCCATCTCTACCAAATTAGACAGTGCACCCTTCTATCCAATGAAGTGCCTTGAAGCACTACAATAAGCCAGATTCCCAAAGACTCCGGAGGAGAGGGCCAATATAAGATAACGTTGCTTTATTTTACCAAAAACAACATTTGATTCTTCATACCTGAAGTTCCTTGCTTTCTTTGAAGAGTCGGTCGTTTCCTTGATGACCTGCATTACCTATCATTTTTCCGATCATTGAAGATGTCCTTGGAATGATTGTTATCATCATCAAGTGATGTGTCCCTACCATTCGGACACTCCTCAGCATAATGGTCGAACTTATTACAAACAAGGCATCTGTTTTTCCTTCCATCCTTAGATCTGGACTTCCCATTGAAGTGATCTTTAGGTAGGCCATCAGATGCTTCCGCTACACCACTCGGATAATATTCTCTGCTTCAACTTCACCCTTGGTATATTTGAAGAGGGATGAGGAGCCCATTGAGCCTTTTGTCCTTTCCCAACTGTCTTCAGGGATTGCTCTTTCACTCTTGCTTGGGCTTTGTCTTCACCTCAGCTCTGATAACCTCAGCTCTGATACCATGTTAATTTTAGGTATGTTCTACACTAAGAGCAATTTATTTCAATTTTCACAGTTAGCTCAATATCTTTTCCAGATTAGCAATCACATCAATATTAAAGTAAATTGCAGATAGATTATAAACGTAGATCGCAGAAGGCAAGCCAAGACAAGACGACACAAGATGTAGCGCTAGCCAGGGACAAACCCCAATGTGGAGATACCCTTGATCAATTCTTCTTATATGTTCTTCAATAGTTCAGCAGAGAGAGAGAGAGAGAGAGTACATCTACAACAGAAGTCAACACTTTCACTTATCTAAATGAGGATAGATCATCTCTAAGTAGATGATACATGAGATAGTTGAACGTAATTGAAGACATGTTGCTTCAACTGATTCTCCCAGGTGACTCCATCACCATGTTGCACCTATCATTGTGCTACTCCTCATCATCATGTTGCACCTCATTGTGTTGCAACATGTTGCACCCATCATCACTATGATGCATCTCATCATGCTTCATTAATCATGATTGTACCCATCATTGTACTACATCATGTACCATTGTTGTCCTATGTGCCATTACTGCACCATGTTGCCATATTGTTGTCCCATGTGCTTGCAGCACCATGCTTGCCCCCATGTGCTTGTTGCACCTTGCTTGCATTGTTGTCCCAATGTGCTTGCAACACCATGCTTGCCCCCATGTGCTTGTTGCACCTTGCTTGCCATGTTGTCCCAATGTGCTTGCAACACCATGCTTGCCCCCATGTGCTTGTTGCACCTTCTTGTTGCTTTTGTCCCATTGTGACATTGTTGTACCATGCCATCATTGTAACATTGTTGTACCATGCCATCATAGTAACATTGATGTACCTTCCTGAACTACATCATCATGTTATTTAAATGATTTTATATTTGTTGCATTGGAATTCTGGGCAGCCTATAGGTTAGGCCATCAACAGTCCTACCTATTCTCACACATAGGCATGTTGCTCCAACTATGTTTGTTAGAGCACATTGTTGTAGCCTCAATGTTATTCCACAATCAACCCCATAAGGACTGCGGCCAGATTTCTCCACGATCAGCAATTAGGGTGAGACTAAAATTAGGACTGTGGCTACCTGTAGGTTGATCTCCACTTATTGATTGCGGCTCGCTGTAGGTTGGTCTCCACTTATTCACTGTGGCTAGGGATCTTTTATACCTTCATTGGACAGCGTATATAGTCTTCCTTTAAGCCTCTCCTTGCCGTGACGAATAGCCTCATTTATGATAGCATATGACCCTTCCATGACTGCGTCTAGGGCACTCTAGAACAGCAACATAGGACCTGTGTTTAGGCCTCTCCATATAGCGTCGTACGCTGCCCTTTCTTACACCCAAGACACCTCTATGCAGCCCCGAAACAATCTGCCCTACCTCAACCTCCCTTACAGCAACTCGACCGTCCAAAAGTCCCATGACTTTGTTGTGGTTAAGACCTTCTGTTGACTGCAGTTAGGGCATCCTATAGACCCCTTGGGACAGCGTATAAATCTCTTCCCTGACTGCGGATTTGGGCAACATATAGGTGTCTGCAATTAGGGCTCTTGCTTTCACCATGTCTAGGGTTAGATCTCCCCTCTATGACTACGGCTAGGGCATCCTCCTTAGGACTGCATTTTCCTTGTTAGGGCATCATCTCTAGGGCAGCTCCCTTAGTCTCCTTTCCTCCTGCGTTTTAGGGCTTCCTCTCCTAGATTTCTCTTCCACTAAAACCCAAAGAGAGTGGAGAGAAATCAAGAGTGAAGTGAGTGTGAAATGACTCTCAAGTCATCTCCTTTTATACTAAAACGTTGAGCACATGTGGGGGTTATTTGGTTGCTAGCCAACCTTGACGAATTGTCTTATAACCTTTGTTACACCGGAATCGTTCCCGAGAGGTGGGAAAACCATTCCAATGGTTCTTGTGCTCCCAGGAGTTTTGGCACTGTATGGGAACGTTACCTTTTCAGCGGGAGCTACAATGGGAGCTAGGGAAAGTTCCAGGAGCTTTGAAGACTTTTCTTTGGTGTTCGGGCATTCCCTGGGGTTGGAGAATACAAACCCTGTAGAGAAATATGTTGAATTACCCACAAAACATGAGCCTATGTTGAAACCTTGGCAGGAAGAAAGGCCAAAGGCATCCTTAACACCGATATCCTTAATTGAGAGACTTGAGCAATCACTTGATGGGTTAAGGAAGCGTGTGGCACCTCGACGTAAGGGCGATATCTAGGATGTCATGCTGATGAGCATTTCTCTTGCTACTTATGTGTATTTATCGCAGAAGATTGTGTGTGCATATTATATGTGGCAATCAATGCTTAAACAATAGAGTTGTTTTTTCTCCTACGAGTAACTAGAGAAACATGTCAGGGAACTCATAATGAACTTGACATCTTATATATATAAAAGGAAGAGACTCAATAACTAGAGAAACATGTCAGAGAACTCATAATGAACTTGAACATTTTATATATAATATTATTAAAAGGAAGAGACTCAAGGAGAAAGACACACCCAAAGAATATTATTTATAGATAAGAGAGATTATATATTATATATTTATATATTTAAATTGATTTTAATTTTTGAATATTTTGATTCAAAATTAATTTTGATTATTATATATATTATATATTTTATTTTTTATTTTTTATTTTTTTATTATATAATATTACCGCTCTCGACTAACTGTTTCCTGTAAATTTTGGGGAAACCTCTAACCGTTCCGGACACTCATACCCAAGTTCCCAACATTCCAATGTTCCAAAAACTCATGCAACATAGCTTATAACACAAATAAATTCATAACTCCATGAATACTTATCGTAATCAGATGATCTTTAGATCAATCCTACACCTCTCGATGAGAGGGATCCAAGAAAAATATCAGCTGCCATAAATAAGATGGCCTACATGGAGTTTGGCCCTAGTTGTCAATTTTAACATCAATGGCAAATGTATAAAAAAAGTTCATGAATTAAATTGTGAGATAAAGAATGTTATAAAAAACATCTCAAAGTTAATAATAAAAAAGCAAGTCCATCTTACACCCAAATCTTTTAGGCAGTGAGAGGTTAAGGGGTTTACGCCTGGTTGGCATATTACAAGCTGAGCAATTTAATCACCTACTATATTGAATATCATTAATTTTTGAACGAGAAAGTAGTTTCTGGGCCACACCACATATATTTAGACTCCTGAGCTACTTGGTAATACATGCATAACATATCCAAGGAAAATTTCCCAAATGCATGCAATTACAACTGATCCGGGTGGCATTTGTGGAAGCACCTTCAAATTTTGCATCATCGAGATAACAAACGTGGGATTTTGCTATCATTATCGTCAATGTAATTTGATCCTCGAAGGAAAACAGCTGGCATTATATATATATGACCGTCAATGTAATTTGATCCGAAGGAAAACAGCTGGCATTATATATATATGACCTTAGTTGAGAGGAAAGGGTCTAGCAGCGGGCAATATCAACTTTTGCTAGAACCAATAATTTTCAGACTTATTAAACAATCCACAAAAATGCTTGGGCAGAACGAAGCAAAAATCATTATTGCTCTCATTACAAAAGTTGCAATGTCTCCATATAAAAGTAATGTGGATTGTTGTTACAAGAATAAGAACGATGATCAAGATAATATCATCTTCAAAACTGCATCCTAATGGGGCTTGGGAACATATCCATCTACAGCAAAATTCCTTGTGGCAGCTGGCAAAGCAACTTTCATCCCATCAAGCTCCGGCTTGGCAATGACTTGACAACCCAACCGAGACCTACACAAATACCAAACCAAAATCAATATTTGGTAGCCCACCATAAAGATACAGCTGAGAGGAATACCAAACTCCCTACCCAGTATCACACCGAAAGCCACTTTATCAAGTTATTAAGAATTGAAAAGACCAAAACTAATAACGAATAGCTGAGCACTAACCCAAAATTATATTATTTGGCAGTTCACCACAAGACATTCCGTATTAATAAAATTGAAAAACCAAAATCAATCACTGCTAACACACCATAAGACACATTCAGTACTAACATATTTTGAAAAAAAAAATCTCGATCTTGTCAATCCAAAAGCACTAACCCAATATTACACTATCTGGCTATACACCATTACATATTTATAAAAAATGAATAACCAAAATCAATCTCTGGTAGCATACCGTAAGACACATTCTGTACTAACAATTTGTAAAAAGAAAAAAGAGACTCACGTCTCTGTAAGGCCAAAAGCAAGATCTAACATGTCATTCTCTTCATCTGTTGGCTCCGGTAGCTTGTTATAGTAATCCTCATCCTGTAAAAAAGGGACAGCCCTTGAACATAGAAAGAGGGAAAACAAAACAAAATGCAACAAGCATCTCAATATTTTTGTAGCGCCCAATAAAGTACAGGAGAAAAACTTACCATGACAATAATATGACAAGTAGAACAGGCAAGTGATCCTTCGCATGCCCCTGAACGATGATATCAAGCAAAAACAATTAGAAAGGTAAAGAGGAGGGAAAAATGTATATGCCTACACTATAATTTGGTTGCCCATAGAGATGATTTGGCACCTTCAAGGTCTATGTCATTCTCGTGAGCAGCTTCAAGCATCGACATTCCAACTGGCACTTTGACAGTCTTTTCTTCACCATCCTTGTCAACAAATGTTACCAAGATTCTGCATCTCCCAAAACATAAGTTAACATTTAGATTCATCAAAATGAAAATTATCAGAATGCTTTCAACTTTGTATATGCCAAATGGTGCATATCAACAAAATCACCCGTCAAAAATTACCTGGTCCTTGTAGAGTGCAGAAAGAATTCTAAATATTTCTGTTTCTTAAGTTTTTAATGGTGGAACAAATCATAGGTTACACGTGATAAAATATGTCATGGGGTATTCCTTCACAGTACCTGGCTCGAAAATTATATATAGGCACCACCTCTAACCCAGGTGCAAAAGGCGCAATTCAATTGTTCAATCAGAGACCCTACCAATTTTACCTGGCCCCTCAACAAAACCCTCCTAAGTTTGTATACTATTACTGGAGATAATACTATAGCACTGCAGTTTTGCCTGCCTCCTGAAGATCAACTTCAAGACCATTGAACACTTTTGAATCAGCTTTTCCCAGTTTTTGCCTCACAATATTGCCCTCAGTGCACTTCATTGGGTTCATATTATTAGAGGTGGCAGAACTTCCACAAGAAAATTGTGCATGAAATATTGGAAGCCCTGTTAAATTGATTTCTAAAATTTACTAAATGGCAAGTCTGCTCCTCTGTGCAAAAAAATTATGTCCCTTGGATGATCATACCACCTGGCAGGGAAAACATGTCATTTTGAGTGATCATTCAAAATACAGAAAAGCAAAGCCACAACAATGAAGGTAGATGCCCCTGCAACTTGTGTCCCAGGAGCAGTCCTCCATGACATGTTGTTGCAAGCCAAATTTCTTTTGGCACAGCATTAATTCCCCTCTAGTAGCAATCCTTGTTGGAGCATGTTTGTGCCTCTTATGCAAATTCTGGCCAGTTACAGAGCAGACTCACAATTTGTCAGTTTTCATAAGAAGAACATCAGCCATTGCAGTATGGTGGTGAGTTTGTCCCAGATGCATGGTGCCAAAGGTCTCCTGCTTTCTTGATCCGGATTATTGTGTGTTTTCCATTTTGATGCTTTCAGAGCGGTCAAAGTGGAGGAATCAGCTCAGAAGACCATTTTTACCAGCGAGACCCAGTTTAGCAAATTGGGGCCTGAAACCTTCCAAGAGCATTTTGAAGCATCAAACAACGTTTTTTGAAGGTAAAATTTTGATGTTTTAGCGCAACACCTTGATTTCCTATTCTACACAGAGACCTTTCCAACAGCGCAAAAATTGTTTCAATCAGGGTCCATATGCAAAAGTTATGTCACTCAAAAGTTGACCTTCCTGTTTTCTCCACCATAATTCGAGAGGATGCCTTGTCAGCCCCATTACTCATTGATGATGATGAAGCGGACTCCAGAAGACTCAATGTTGTGACTCCAGTTAAGAGTTGAAGGAGTCAAACCTAACCACTAGTGGGCTATCGAGTTGTGTTATAACTAAGCCACTAGGAGGAAAGGGGTTCCATTCATTTCAAGCGCATTTAGTTCCACAGACGAATAGAGTGGCTGAGAACAATAGGGAGAGAGCACACAGAGAGGATTTGTGCACTATAATAGCCCATGGGCCACAAACCTTCCTTCTTCATACTTGCAGCAATTTTTTGTTCAAAGAAAAAAGAGCAGAGTGACCTCACCTTCTAGTTGGGTTTTCTCCCAAAAGGGTTTCCAAGGTTATATCTTGTGTCAATCATGGTTTGTGAATTTTTATTTCGTTGGTCTCTACTTTCTGCATAATTATAATTTCCATGCATACACAATGAACAGTAACTTATAGGTCCAGAAAATCTAAAGAGAAATAAACCCTCATAGTGTAGATTTCATATTTTTAAGTATAATTTATCAAGTCTGTTGTGATGAACTATCCAGTGGAATATCCATGACAATTTATAGATCATAATAGTATCAAAACAATTTTTTTTGGGTATATTGTGGAGATTTGCAGAAGATCTAGATTGGTGAAGCTAAAAGACATAAAACCCTTATCATAGCCAATGAATCTGTGAATAACCCTAGTGATCCTTGCAAAGGAGAGGTTTTCACAGCTGAAAGCACAAGTTGCAGATATTAATCGTAACATGAATCTCCTCATGGCAGCCCTAACCAATAAGCTCAGGTTATTTAGAGAAGATGGGGGTTCTAACACAAAGGTCCGATCCAAGGTGAGATCAAGGGATCGAGAAGAAATCGAGAACAAACCAAAGAAAGGACCCGAAAAATATCAAGCCAATTCGAGTGTCATGAACCATTCACAATTCTTGTTTAAAAAAGAAGTGAAAATCGATATCAAGTCATATCAAGGTGAAATCGACACTTTGAAGTTAAATAACTGGTTCCAACAATTTGAAGTTTATTTTAGTGTTCATCATATAGAGGAAGAACAGAAGATTTCGGTTGCGCGACTTAAATTAGAGGGCCATGCCCTAACCTAGTGGGAAAGCCACACAGAATCCTTGAGATTGGAGGGAGATCCTCTAGTGACTAAGTGGGAGGACATTAAAACCCTCATAAAGTCACAATTTTACCCTATTGGGTACGTAGAGGACTAGTGGATCCGATGGCACTACTTTAGGCAGAAGCAAGGGCAGAGTATACACCAGTGTACTCCAGAGTTCAAAAAGATGGCCATAAAGTTGGGTATCTCCCCAAAGAATCCAGATGTATTCCTCGAGTATCTGGGGGGTCTGCACAACCATCTGTGGAAGCAAGTGATATTGTTTAAGCCCATATCGATGGACGAGGCTTGTGTATAGGGCCCAAGGATAGCACCTAGATAACGGAGGCCTGAGAAAAGGTCAATCCAGTAGATTAAAGCAGAAGGAGCAGGAGGGGAAGAAGATGTGGAAAAGATAAAAAGACAACAACCACACAAAACCAGTGCAAGGATCTCTGCAACCATTGTAACATTGACAATCATACAAAGGAGAAGTGTTGGAAGTTGAATCTGAAGCTTAACCCAAAGAACAAAAACAAAGATAATAAGAAGAAGAATCTCATGGCCATTGATTGGAGGAACCAGGTTGAGAGCAGCTTGTATATGGATGAGAAGATTGTTTGCACGTCAGTGCAGAAGGAGGTGACTCTGAGTAGCCTTCAGCAACAAGAAGAGAAAAAAAATGACTACACTCTTCTACATAAAGATACAGGTCAAGAAGACAAAGATTGATACTCTGTTTGACTTGGGATAGCAGGCAAATCTCATTGCAGCAAAGTTGGTCAACAAATTGGGATTGGAAGTTTGTAATCATCCAATCCCAAATCCATTGGGATGGGTAAATAAGGATGTAGAGTTAAAGGTAACAAAACAGTACAAAATTAGATTTGCTATCCATGTTGATTTTAATGATGAAATAGAACTAGATGTAATTCCCCTTGATGTATGTGGAGTGGTGTTTGGAAGTCCCTACATGTACATGTGAGATGCAACCTTCATGCGGAGAGCCAACCAGTACCGACTTGTCGAGGATGGAAAATCATTCACCATCAATACACACAAAAGCAAGTCAAAAATTTCACAGGCAAGTGCCAACCAAGCCAAGAAACTGATCAATTCTAGCAAGAAGTCAGTTTTACTATTTTTAAGAGAGAATCAGTTTATAGAAGAGTCAGTAAGAGCAAAGGCATCCTGATTCCCTTGAGGGGTGTACTAAGAAACGGAAACAGCAACTGGAAGAGTTTCTATAGGCATACAGGGATGTGTTCCAGGAGCCTAAAGCGTTAATACCCAAGAGGGAAGTGGAGCACAAGATCCATCGATTGTTGGACTCTCCATTGCCAAACATTTGCTTATACAAGCAGTTTGTTATAGAAGCAAGTGAAGTGAAGAAACAGTTGCAACAACTACTGGAACAGGGTGCCATTCAACTGAGTTCATCACCATGTGGGTCACCCATCATCATAGTGCCAAAAAAGGACGTGACTTGGCATATGTGTATTGATTACAGGGCATTGAACAAAATCACACTCAAGAACAGGTACCCCCTGCCCAAGGTTGACAATTTGTTGGATCAGTTGCAGCGAACAAAACACTTCACCAAGTTAGATTTAAAGTCTAGATATCACCAGGTTCGAGTTTCAGAAGAAGACCCCTGGAAGACCACCTTCAAAACCAAGCAAGGTTTGTATGAGTGGTTAGTCATGCCATTTGGCCTATGCAATAAACAAGCTACTGTAATGAGCTAGGGTAATTTTTCCCTAGGGTTTGCTATCACAAATCTTCCCACTTTCTTTGTAAGTTAACACAATTGCTAAACAGTACGTTCCAAATACTACAGTAGTTTAGCAATCCAACACCATTACAAACAATACAGATAATTTTTAATAGAACAAAGTATCTTTCAATCTTGTATTAATCCCATTAATACAATAACAATTTGTCCACAGTAACCATGCACACATAATCCAACACCTCTTATGAAAACACTTATAAATCACTGACCATATGTTTGTATTAGTTAAGTGTAAATATTCTAACTATGTCTACAACTACAAAGATCCATCAGGCTTCTAACTAGTTTAGAACTTTCAGACTTGTACCATAAGATGGCTTGACTATTGTGCTAATTTTGGTCGCCCTTATGTACAGGAGGTCACAACCCTTGTTTTTACGGGGTCCGCTAAGCTATTACGTCCTCCATAAGCCCTCAATTTGGAGAGGACATTATAGTCCCCCCTTCCCAAAATTGCTTGCCCTCAAGGAATTGTAGACCTGGTTGTTGTAAAATTTGTTTTCCTTCCCAAGTGGCGTCCTCCTCGGTAAATTTTTCCATTTAATAGGGTATTCTGGAATTACTCATCGTCTTAACTTATTTTCTCGTACGGCCATGATTGTTTCCAAAATCAACTCTAGTTGTCCTTCTTCGTCTAATGGAGGCAACTCGATAGAGTGGTGCCCTGTTGTCCCACAGCCTTGATACATGACACATGGAAGATGTTATGGATTCTGCTATCGCTCGGCAATTCTAACTCATACGCTACTTCACCAATCCTTCAGAGAGCTTTGTAAGGCCCATAAAACTTTGGTTTTAGCTTCTTTGCACCACTTTTCTTGAGTGTAGATTGTCTATAGGGTTGCAATCTCAAGAAAACGAGGTCTCCTACCTCAAAAATGTATTCTATTCAACGTTGGTTTACGTACATCTTTTGCCAATTTTGAAGAGCCTGCATATTTTCCTTGAGCACCCTGAGAATGTCCTGACTCTCATGTATCCATTCTCTAGCAAGGGGTGACCTGTTGTCTCCAAAAATCATGTCGATAAAGAATGGTGCATCATACCCATATAGCGCTCTAAAAGGAGTAATCCCAATGGATAAATGGCAAGTGGTATTGTAGCAATGCTCCCCAAGGTACAACCATTTGATCCATGTTTTTTGTTGACTCGCCACATAATTACGTAAGTATCCTTCAATCCATTTATTCACGTTTTTCATCACGATAACTAGTGCTAGGGGTTAATTCTATCCCCACTAGCCAAAAGAGATTCTGCCAGAATACACCCATAAACTTGTTGTTCCAATCATTGACTATATTATTTAGTCGTCCATGGAGTATGAAGCCCTCTTTGAAGAAGATTTATGCTACTTGCTTGGCCGAATAGTCAGTTGAGATTGCAAATAAGTGCGTGAATTTAGTCAATTTGTCCACCATGGTGTAGATACAATCTTTGCCTTATGTTTTGGGCAGCCCTGTGATGTACTCCATTGAGATGCTCTCCCATTTTGTTGTAGAATTGGTAGAGGTTGGAGAAGACCTAACAGATGTGTATGCTCAACCTTATTCTGTTGGCATGTCATGCATTCCCTAACATATTTCATCACATCGTCCTTGAGACCCTTCGATGAAAACCGTTCCCTAACCTTGTCAATAGGTTTTGAAGAACCCCTGATGTCTAGTTGATGGAGTGTCATGCATGACCTTCAAATTTTTCTCTCTGAGGGCAGATTCAAGAACCAAGTATATCTTGTCTTTGTAGTAAATATTATCATCGACTATCTTGTACCTGTCATCTTGAATGAGTTTGTCGGTCAATGCACATGCAAACTAGTTCTTGGCGTATTTTGCTAAGAGATAATGTTATGAATGTAATTCATAACTAATAAATAAAATAAATAAATGTAAATATTAAAAAATCAAATATTGATTATGTTAAATAGTCCTTAGTTAAGTGGAAAGGCATGTCTAAAAGACACACCTAATAATGAAAGGTCACCTGCCTAGGTATAAAAGTAGGCCTTCATTGTAACATTCATCACTTGTACATTATATATATATATATATATATTACAAATACCTCTTGTGTATTTTTACATTCAAGCTTCCAAGCTATTAGTTTTCATGCTTCAGTAACAGTTTTTATGCTTCAGTGGTATTGGAGCCATGGTACACAATATAATCATGCAGGGCTTTGAACGTTGTTCGTCGCATAATGTGCCATTACATTCATGTCCTGATTGCGTCAAGCAGTTTAGTAAAATTCAAGAAGCATTTCAGTGTTTAGAAAAATCATATGCAAAAGTTAAAGCATGTCGGAAGGAAATCGATAATAAGGAAGATGATAGCTACAGTGAAAAAACGAAACAAGATCAAGATGAGGATCCAAATGAAGTTGATCTTGATATGGACGAGAATGATGAATATGAAAATGATCCAGATGAAGTTGATCTTGATGTGGATGAGAATGATATCAATCAAGATGGTGATAAAGGTGAACCTGCTAGCCCGAAGACCGTTGAAAAAAATGAAAAAAGTATTAAAAGAAATCATGTAATTTCACCTGAGTCTAATGTGGGAATTGGAAAAGGGGTTAGAGAGTCCCCTGAACCTAAGAAGGACAAAAACCTTCCAAAACCATCTATGAAGGAAGTAACAAAGGACAAAGAAATACATTCTTTAGTGAAGAAGGTAGATAAATTTTGTACTTTGGAGCTAAGGAAAAGTTTAAGCCAAAAGAAAAGCAAAACCAAAGATTTTGGATCTTGCTAAGAGTAAAACGGTCAAGGTTTTACCTTATTCTAAGCCAGAAGTTAAAAAAGGGCCCACCATGCCTCTGTCTTTCACTAACAATGATGTCAAAATTTCGGTTATGGTTGTAATTGAAAGAGCAACAACTATATCCTTTAAGTGCAACACCCAGGAGAAGAGGATGGAAATCAACGTCAAAAATTGCCAAGCACACTTCCAGACTACAGACAAGTGATTGTATTGGAGCCGAAACACTCATAAGGTTGCTGAAAAATTACTCTATAGGTCACGAGCTGAGACATCCATTATCATTGGTGTTGTGGAGCTTCCTAATGTGGATAAAAGAAACCTTATAAATAGCATAAAAAGATCACATATTGTCAATGTTGGGGCCACCCGCGGCTAAACAAGAGTGATGCAAGAAATTCACTTAGACAAGCATGTCAAACTATTAGATTGTCCTGGATTTGTGATGGCTAAACCTAGTGATAGTAATGCAACAATTGCTCTTCGCAACTACAAAAGGATTGAAAAATTGAAGGATCTTGTATCTTATGTTAAGGAGATTTTGAAATTGTGTTCATCTAACAAGTTGATGTGCTTATACGAGCTGCCTAGTTTCAATTCAGTGGATGACTTCTTGCAAAAGATCGCATCAAGTTGTGGGAAGCTAAAGAAAGGTGGTGTAGCAGACACCATATCAACTGCCAAGATTGTTCTACATGACTAGAATGAAGGAAAGATATTGTATTATACATTGCCACCTACACAAAATGAGAGGGAACACCTGGAGTCTGTGATTGTGCCAGCCTAGGGGAAAGAGTTTGATGAGAATGAGATTTATGGGGAGGATTCTGTCGTGATAGACAACTTACATTCTATGATTGATACTTCACAATTTGAAATACCCACTAATTGTCCTCTTAGTATGGATACCCAACTTGCAGAGTCTGATGAAGATGCTATGGAAGAAGCTGATGATGCCCCTAATGCAACAGGTGAAATTGTGGCAATTAAATCTCAAAAGGCTCACAGTCAAAATGATAAGCTATATGATACAAAAGGTATCTTCAATCCGCATGCAGCCAAGTCAGAGAAAAAACGGAGTAAAACATATGGGAAAATGCTTGTGAAAGTTTCAAATGAAGCTAGGAACGATGATTATGATTTTGCAATTGACTATAAAATGCAATTTACTGCTCCACAAATAGAAGCTGAGTCACATAAAGATGATGATGATCGCAACTATATACATAGAAGGAGAGTCACTCAGTCTCAATTTTTTAACCGAGATGGTGAAGAGGATGATGAGACGAGACCTATCACGAAGCGGGGTAGGCTTTCAGATAATGGTCAGTGATTGTAGGAAGGTAAGGCACAATTTTTAGATCACTGCAGGGAATATACCCCATTACAAACAGAAAGTCTGCTAAGAAAACGTAGAGAAGGTGTTTCGTCTGTCCCTAATTCTCAGCCTTCCATTAGAGATGATCAAATCATGTCCCTGGATAAACTGCTGCAGAAGTTGCTAGCAACTGTTTTTTCTTTTGCTTCTAATGATATTAAGGGAATAGAGGTTGTTGTTATTTATCTACGATATCTGTTATCTATTAAAAGTAACACTTCCATTGATGCAGTCATCTATCTCGGTGCAATTCCTCTGCTTGTCAATATTCTGGGGAGGGACGAGGTGCCTCAGCTCTAGTTCGAAGCAATAAGATATCGGCTTCCAACACCTCTTGCTCTGTTCTGCGATCACCCGAAGCCAAATCAGAGGCTCTTGTTCTACTACCATCACAATGCAACAACTCCTCAGATGAATTGGGCATTTCCATGGTGGCCATTACGTAACATGGATATTGTGAATGATCTCACAGGAGTTTTAGTGTTTGGTCAAATGGGATTTACGTTCATCTGTCGTCAAAACGTCGTGCGTTCCGGTCGAACAGTCAAAGGGTGTGACGTCGATACACTATGCTCAAACTACGTGGGTCGTCATGCAGAAGTCTGTCGGGCGAACAGGTTGCAAAGCCACGGCACATAGTTGTGACAGGAATTGTGTCATGGGTAGTTGCCGAGTGGGTAGACACAGACCGTGATGGGGGCGATGTGCAGCACATACCTCCTTAAGGCGAGCCTTCTACATCTGCAGAAGCATTTTTTTTTTAATTTTTGCGGGGGCAAGAGTCTTATAAAAGTGACAGTGTCTCAATCCATGTCTTTACAAACATTTAAAGATCACCCGTACCTTGGTCAATATATTAGCTCCATCCCATATAGCTACAATAAATCAGTGATAAAACTAAAATAATACAGTTTAATTAATTAAAATTATTTAATTTGATTAAAAAAAATCAATAATTAAAAAAAACTGCATTTATAATAATAAAAAAAAAAAAAAAAAAAAAAAAAATAAAAAAAAAAAAATTTAAAAAAGTGTTAAAAAAATAGTATTTAAAAAATAAAATTTGAGTTAAAAAAATAAAAATAAAAATTAGAGTTTAAAAAAAAAAAATAATATTATATATATATATATATATATATATATATATATATATAGTTATAAAAACAAAAACAAAAAAAACCAAAAATCTAAGGGAATATTACTAATGAGTTACATGACTCGAGGATGTCCAGATTATATACATCGAGATGACAAATACTAAGTGAAGAAAATCCAAAACATTAACGCTTTGAGGACAAAGCTTCCGAAGGAAAGGACTATGTTATGAATATAATTCATAACTACTAAATAAATAAAATAAATGTAAATATTAAATAATCAAACACTGATTATGTTAAATAGTCATTAGTTAAGTGAAAAGGCATGTCTAAAAGACACACCTAATCATGAAAGGTCACCTGCCTAGGTATAAAAGCAGGCCCTCATTGTAACTTTCATCACTTGTACATTTTTTATATATATAATAAATTATTATTACAAATCCCTCTTGTGTATTTTTACATTCAAGCTTCCAAGCTATCAGTTTTCATGCTTCAGTAACAGTTTTTATGCTTCAGATAAACCTCCCAATCTTCAGTGAGTTCTATGAGGGAACATGTTGCATGTTTCCTGAATAGCACATCGGCCACCACATTCCTCTTCCCCTTTACATACTCAATATCAAAATCATAGGCTTGGACTTTACTTACCCATTTATGTTGTCATTCGTTCAGGTCCTTTTGCTCCAAGAAATGACGTAAGTTGTTGTGTTTTGTCCTGACTACGAACCTGTTTCCCACCAAATATTGTCTGCACTTGGCCAAAGCGTGCATGATGGTGAGCATGTCTTTATCGTATATGGAGTAAAGTTTCTCTACATCCTGGAGTTTCCGACTTTCGAATGCAATGGGTTGGCCCTTTTGCATTAAGACATCCCCTATTCTTTCTCTCGATGCATCGCACTCCAAGTCACCTAACACAGGGATTCGGGATTCGTAGGATACAGGGATTCGAGTGTCGGATTCGGACATGTTGACCCCCTGGAACAGGGCACGTAGGATTCGTTATATATTAATTTAATTAAAAATGTATATATTAAAAATTAGATATTTCTTACACAAATTCTCATTAATGATACAGATTCATTGATTTCAAACATAGATCTTCATCTAGATGTAAGTTTCACTGTTTACAAAGTAAGTTAGTAACATTATAGCATGCATAATACATACAAAATTCAAATATCTACATAAACCCTCACAAACCTCATAAACCCTCATAAACCCTCCCAAACCTCATAAACCCTCATAAATCCTCACAAATCTCATAAACCCCCTTCCTCATAAACCCTCATAAACCTCATAAACCCTCACTTTTTTGGGATTCGAATCCCAAAATCAGGACACGAAGTGTCCTAACGGGACACGACTAGGATTCGATGGTGTCCTGTTAGGACACGTGGTGTCCCATTTTAGGATTTGAATTCCCATCGAATCGTGTCAGATTCGTGGGATTCGGACAAGTGGCCTGTTTTGGAGGAATCCGGTTTCATAGATCGCACTCTAATACAAAAGGTTGACTAAAGTTGGGGAGGGCTAAAACTAGACATGAGCTCATCACTTCCTCGAGCTTGTTAAACGCCTTATCGAATTCTTTTATCCACCTAAATGCTCCCTTTTTGGTTAGATCTATCTAGGGTGCACTTAACTAAGAGAAACCTTTGACAAATTGTTGATAATAGTTGCAAGTCCCAAAGAATCCTCGTAACTTAGTTGGGTTCTTGGGTGTAGGCCAATCCAAAATCGCCTAAATCTTCTCTTGATGAACCTGTACTACCTTTTCACTTATTATGTGTCCCAAGTAAAGAATCTTTGTCAAAAACTCAATTGGTTTTGGAGTCTCTTAATGTATTATAGATATATATCGCTGCTAAGAGTAGTTTGTAGAACCACCAATGTAACAAGTACAGGAAGCAATTTGAGCAACTCAACAACAAGTGTGTTCACTTGAAAAATGTTGTCACTCTATTGCAAGAGATGGTTGCAAAAAACCAGAAGAAGGTTCAAACTATTTGGGCTGTGGCAGCAAAATACAAAAGATAGAGGAACAGACAGTCAACAAAGACTAATAGGAATACTAGCACATAGATCGCTATGGCTCTCCTCTCAAATCATCAAAAGTTATCTCTTGTTCTCGACTTTATATCATATATCATTCTCATATGCTATGTAAATGTATTTTGCTTCTCAAGCAATTTGTTACATCCTTCAAGCTAAACACAGTAGATAATTTTGGAACTTTTAGTGCAAATATAACAACTGAAAAGGAAGGATCAGGGATGATTTTTGTCTCCCTGTCTCCCTTGGTCGCTTCAGCCTTTATGTAATGGGGAGCTCTGCTCTCTTGTTTTTTGGAATGAATACAACATAACCGATTCTATTAAAAAAAAGGATTAATTTGTAGAGTTTATCCTAGGCTTCTATTCATAAATGTTGGAAAATCTAGTCATAAGCAAAGACACGCTATCTTTTTTGCTTCTGAATATAGTGTAGTATTGGACAATGAAGCATTTTGTAAGGATTCTGGCCCAAACTCCATACTTCTATTATAATGCCAAAACCCTAACCATTTCTTTGAAAAAAGAAATGGAAAAAAAAAAAATATATATATATATACATATCCTTGTTGAATTTGTGCTCATCTATATAAACAACCCATTTTGTCAGTGCCTTCAAATCCCATTTGCAAACATCATAGATTGTCACCAATACAACAATATGGGTTGAAACATGTAAGTTGCTTGATTGATTTTCATACAATCTCATAAAAACCTTTTGTGTTATTGCCATAGCTTCCTCATCTCTACAAATACATTGCAAAATAATCTTTGGAATCTCTGAGACAAGTCCCCGAATTTCATGATCACTAGCACCCTTTGAGATTGCAGAATCCAAATTTTGAGACACAACCTGATACTTGTCCAATGCTTTCCCTATGTTTAGAGCGGGCTCCAATCCACAAGTCTCCTTTGACTCTACTCCTCTTCTTTAGCTAGATGTTGCCTTTCTTCTTCTCCTTTTCAAGCAAGCTCCTAGGCTCTCTCCTACTCTTTAATCATCCTTTGCACACAGGAAGATAGTTCATGTACACTCCATTGATCCAGTGCATCAGTTGCAAATTTCCATCTACAAAGACCTATGTATTGAGCATACAAATCCATCTTGGACTCTTCTTGTTTTCTATCCACACCTTCTTGTATTTTTCTTTATGCCCAGTAGAGATATCTTCTTCCTTTATTTGTTTAGGAGACAAACTCATAATGCTTCTACAGACACCTACCATATGCCCATAATTGTGGCATTTGTAGCATTTTGTATTGTACTTGAATAAGGGGGCAAATTAATTATGATCTCTGCCATTGTAGCCATTGGACGCTTTGATTTGATTGCCTCCAATTTTGCTTCTAAAGGTTTGATAAGGTCCTCTATAATCATCCCTGTCATAGACTCTACAATTCCTTGCTTTATGTCAATAGCTTGTGCATGAAAAGAAATGGCCAAGAAATATAGTTTGATACCTGGTTGAGAAGAATTGTCTTGAAGAAACAACTCTTTTGAAGTTGTTCTGCTTTGGAAGATTCAATTCTTTGTTGATCTTTGTCCCTTGTTTTACTTCTACTTGTAGAGCTTCTAGGTGTAGTAGCTCTTCCAAGCTCATCCTAATTTATTCCCTTGCTTCCACTGTGGTTGGGGCTTTGAAGAATATTAGCATGACTTTTAGGCTTTTCCTCAATCTTAATTTTTGGTGATCTAAGGCTTGCATCTTCTTTGTATCAACTCTCACCCGCATAACCAAGATTTGTTTTCTCGTATGGTGATCTTTGATTGTTGAGAATATCATCCAACATTTGAGAACTTTTCAATTTCTTGTTGAACTTGTCTACTTTGTGCCTTAATGACGCAATTTCCGCTTCAAGCTTCTCACAATTTTCTTCCTTTTCCCTCGGTTGGCTTTTCATCACTTCTTCTATTCTCATAGCTTCTTCTAGCTAAATTTTCAAGGAGACGACTTCTTCAAATTTTTTCTCTTCCTCTTTTAGTTTTTGATCAACTTTTGCTTCTAGCTTTCATAATCCTAAACCTTTTCCTTCAGTTGACTTGACAACATTTCTTCACTCTTGTCTGCTTCCTTTGCTTGACATCTCAAGAGAACAAATTTTGTTTTATCAACGTTATGATTTTTCTCTTCAAGGATTTGCAAATGCTCTTTAAGCCTTATATTTTATTTTTTGAGCTTGATTATTTGTTCCTAAGCAGCCACAAATTCTGCTTCAAAATCAATGATGTAAACTTCTTCTAGATCTAACTAACTCTTTTGATTGTCTTCATCTTCTATTAAAGATTTTGTATTCATGGCTATGGAGAAGACTTCTTTTGGGGGTTTGGAGTCGCACCTTCTTGACTTTGCCATCTGTGTTTTTGAGGTCTACCTTCCAACTGTTAGGTTGCATCTGAAGATACCTAGTCTGATACCAATTGTTGGAAATACTGAGAGGAGGGGAATTAGTATTTCATTATTTTTAACTATTTTTATCTTTCAAAAGCAACACTTATACAATTTTTCTTTGTAAGTATTTTGTAAACTTCCTTCTACGAAGTAAGCACCAACTTACAAATTTCATAAGCACCAACCTACAAGAGATTTCATTCCCCTAGCTGAGCACCAACACAACATATGTAGGCACCAACCTACAACTTCAAATTGCTCCTTGGATCTGTCATCAATAACTTTTGGTCTTCAAAAAATTCTTCAGTGAGTTGTCATCTCACTATGAAACCCTCAAGTTTGCGCCTTCAACCTTCATCACAATCACTTGACCTATACAACTTAACTTTCTACTCTTCAGACATGCTTCTTGACTTGCCTCCTTATACTTGACCTCCTACATGTTAGTTCTTTGTATTTGATCAAAAAGTGGTCTACCGATATGGCACTTCAGCTTATTCAACGCTTGTTGTTCATTGTTCGATTGTCATTGCTTAGGCTTATTATATGTTCAAAGAGAAGGTTTACCCACCTGGTAGCATGTACTTAGCACTATAGATTTATTTTAGCTACATAGGGATTTTCAACACACTTGGAACCAATTAGGCCTTTACAACCTTGAAGGTCTGCTTCCTACGGCCTATCTACCCTTGCAATAAACGCTCACCTTATACAGCCCACAGAACTATCACAAAAATTGTCCATGATAGCCACATTCTTATTGCACCTTTGTCCACAATAGGGCTCAGCCCTATCATCACCTTAACATCACAACTACTTCAGCTAACAACTCCTTTAACACTGCCTTAGCCAACCAAGCTCACCCTCCAAAGATCCTTGCAACAATTCTCCGATAGAGCTCCACCACCTCAAAGATTAGACTAGAACTTGGACTATAACAGGACTGCAACTTCGCTCTCAAACCAAGCTTGAACTCAGCCTTCAAAATACCAAAAATTGGTCCTCAAACTAGTGTTGAATTCAACCCTCAAAACTCCAAGACTTGTCCTTCAAACTAGGCCTAAACTCGACCTTCAAACACTAGAATTCAGCCCTCAAAACAGGCCTGAAACTCAACCTCAACAAGATTGAAGTTTGGCCTTTAACAAGGCTAAAACTCGCCTTCAACAAGGCTGAAACTTGGCCTCTAGAACAGGTTTGCAATTCGTCTTCTAACAAGGACCAAAAAACCTTCCAAAAGAGTGCCAAAAACCCTACCTATAGAAAATCTCTCCAACTCAGCTTCACTTCACTTGGTTCATGGGGTATGAACCTCATAATTGCTCTTCGCTTGCTTAGACAAACCTGAAATGGCTTGAGTGAATTAGTCCTAGGTTCCTCCACATAGTGCCTATATATAGTGCATTTAACCCCCAAAAGCAAGGTCAACTTGCCCACTGACTAGGCCAACTTGTGCATTGGTTGGGTTGACTTGGCAGACTGTATAATGAACATTCAAAAATTTATTTCTCCTAAACCATGAGGAGTTAGAGGGAGTGCCATATACAGTTGGAAAGGTCTCTGAATAATCTTTCCAAACATATATATTATGCTCTTGTTTCCTCAAAATCTAGCAGGTCTTGTGAGGGGACCTCACAAGATGAAAGCTAGACTTAGTGACAACACTATGAGGCGTGGCCCATTGTCACCACCTGCATTTCAGTGGATTTGCACCACAAGGGAGGCTTCCCTGTGTTAGGTCACCTAAAGGATATCTCAAGTCCAAGGGTTAGAGGTAACAAGGATAAGCCAAGGAGACATATTATACTTAGGAATAAGGCTCGACTAGCTTAAACGAGGCAATGTGTTCCCTCCAAAAGTCCTAATTAGGGCACAATGTGATCTGGGGTTTTAGAATAGGCAAGGTCAAAAGGCTTACCTAGGATCAGAAGGCCAAGAAAAGGCTTGACAGAGATGAGAATGATTAACTTGTTAAACAACAAGCCTGCAATAAGCCCCAAGTTGAAGCCTAGGGCAAAACTAGGGTTTAGCTAGGGAAAAGGACGCAAGCCCTAAAATGGAGGAACTAGCCATGGGAAGAGGTTTATTTTGAGGTGATGACCTCACAACCAAGTATTGAAGCCCTCCACAAGGTAACGCAGTGAACGCTAAATGAATTTTGACCTTAACCCTAGCCTAGTGGCTTTCCTTAAGAGGCCGAAAATCAGAATTATGAGAGAAAAATATGATATAGAGATGATTTTAGGTGTGACCAACAATTTGAATAGGCTAGTGCCTTGACCTTAGGTGATGGAGTCTAAGGGAGATTTACTTAAGAGAAAAATGAATAGATCCTATAATGGAGTACGGGAATAATAAACCCTAGTTCAAAACCCTAGCTATCATTTTATGAGAGAGCAAAGTCAATAATGAGGAGAGCTTATCATGAAGAATCACTCATGGGATTGTCACACAAATTATACAAGGGTAATGCATACAATACCATTGGTAAGATTTCATAGAAAAAAATTCATTAATAAGTAGCACATAGAAACCCTAGAATATAACCATTCCATGCAATAGCCATAGAAAACATTCTAACACAAAGAACACATATAAGATAGATGAATGAACCAATCCTTTATTGCTCCAAAATGACATCTTCAAAACAACAGAATAGCTCCATAAGCAAAAACTCCATGATAGATCATATCTCCACAAGATACAAGAGAAATTTCATTTAGGCCAAAATCTCTAAGAAGGTCAAATTGATCCACAAGTGATGATGAAAATGAAATGAAGGCGACCTCTACTTATGAGGTCTACCTCAAGTATTTTAGCCTAATGAAGCCCTAATAAAATGTTTGACATGAAATGAACTTGGGTTACAAGCCAACCCACTAGCTAATGACAAAAGAGACCCTAATTGGCCACACGTGTGAGTTGTATCCTCACTAAATGCAGATGTCATGCCCTTTTAGGGCTCCAAATGCCATGTCAAGGTGTGTTGAGGTGTCCAAATGTGTCAAAATTCCTAGATCATCCAAAATTTGAGGGACAATCATAAAATCCTCCTCTGGGGTCCCAAGTGCAATTGGGGTGCCATCATGTGGTCTCCATGGGTCTCCAACTGTCAAATAAGGCCCCCTTCTCTCTAGTGTTAGGGCTTCCTCAGGTGCAACAAACCCTCCCTAGTCTCTCAATGAGAGACAATCCTCATTTGGGCTCAGAATTAACTCTTGTCCATCAAGTTGTGTCAAGGCTAGCTTGGGGGCATATCAAGTCCAGTGGTGTCATCATTAAGAATCCTCAAAGCTAGGTCAAATTTGACCAACGTCTTGGGTCCTAAAGGTACTCTGGGACATGTAACATTTGTTCATGTTGTCAAGAGGCTTCAGTCTCTCAATGTCGCATCTACCTAGACTATATATATCTCTGAAAAGCATGGGTACCTATGGAGTGGGTGCCCTCAAGGCCTGGTCTATTGTGGACCGCCTGAGAAAAACGAAATGAACTCAAGCGAAAGTTGTTGGGATCGAAGTTGTTGGAGAAGTTGCTAGAAGGTCGAAATTTGTCGCTGGAAGCAATGTAAGGAAAGCTCATCAAAAAGGAAGGATGACTTGGGTTTGGAGGGTCTTGGTCAAGGGTCATAGGTCTTAGAATTTGACAATTGAAGATCTATAAGAAGAGAAGGATTATGTTGGGTCTTCCTCTCAGTTGGAGAGGTTTTGGCCCTAGTTGATCGCCTATATCTTGTGTCCTATTGTCTCATTGTTCTTTACGATTTTGGTAGTTGTTTGATGATAGAGAACACTAATAATAATAAAGGGAAGAAGAAGTTAATCAAGTAAAGTAAAAATACATCACAAGCAGCTATTAAATTAAGAGAAATCACCTACACTTGCTGCCCCTTAGATTTCTTAACATGGTATCAGAGCTAAGGCAGCTACATCAAGGAAGGACAACACGAAGAAGGATACTTTAGGGCCAAAGGATAAAGAGATCATCTCAGAAACATCAAGAGCATAAATCAACAAAAAGGACTAACCCTCTCATCATATTGAAAGGGATTAATTAAGAGCATCAAAGAAAGAAGGGTTCCACACTTGAAGTGTATTTGGGAAACTCACAAATTCTACAATCATTTTCACCAGGAAGGAAGAGTGAAGCACTTTTGGGTCTGTTTTTCTAGGCTATATTCTCCACACGTGCAAAGTATTAAGACATCCTTCTACAACAGCAAGTATCGAATTGCAGCCACCATCAAGGATAAAGTTATGTGCCAAGAAAGGTCTCCTTTGCAAGCCGAAATAACAAGAAAAAAGAAGTCAAGTCAAGCGAAGTAGAAGGGAGGCAAATTTGTCCATCTTCTAGCCACACATGTGAACTAGGGTTATTGCAGAAAAGGCCAAAATTGTAGAACTTCTACATCAAGCCGAAATTTGAGGTTGTGAAACAAGTTTAACTTGCGTTGTATTGAAGGAAGAAAAGCATGAAAAAGTGTTTTCATTGTCATCAAGGAATCAATGTGATCTCCCTTTGAACCAAAGATCACTTTTGAAGAAAGACACCTTCACCAAGAAGACATCTTCTATTATCTACATCATCATCAAAATCAAGAAGGCATCATGTTGAAGATTTCATCATCTAGGAGCATCTTCACTTAGCAAGTATTTTTATATCTATATCTGAATATGTCAAAATGACTTCATATTGCAAGGAGAGCAACAAATTGGTTGGGCCATAGAACTTTCTCGCATGGAAGAAGAGGATAGAGGTGATCCTCATAGAAAATGAAGTCGTTGGTCATGTTAAAGGTTTAATTGTCGAACCTCTGAAAGAAGAAGCTCAAGCTCTACAAGATGACGATATCAAAAGAAGAAGGAATAGCTCTACAAGATGAAGTTACTCCCATTCAATGAACTATTGTCATTGTGCAAAATCAAAGAAATCGGGTTAAAGGCAAAAATCAGTGTAAGACCAAGCGAGCAAGCTCAAGCATTTACTGCCATGGCTAGAAGAAAAGGGAAGTTTGGGAAACTTGTTCCTTAGAAAAAGAAGAAGAACATGTCGAAGGTTCAATGTTATGGTTGTCATGAATATGGGCACTACAAGAGAGATTGTCCAAAGCTCATGAAGGACAACAACAAAAGAGGAAGGGAAGAAGCCCATATCACTAAAGAAGTGGAAGAAGTTGAAAAGAAGAAATCCAAGGAGGAGAAAGTAAAAAATCTCTACTATGATTGAGATAGTCTTCCTCACCTAGTTCTTTTCAATTTTTTTGTTGTAAAGTATAACTATCATGATAGGAATCATTAGAAGCATGATAGGATGCATCATGTTAGGAGATGGCATCATAGAAGCATATGATTGAAAGCCAGAGCTCGTGACATCATCATAAAGAAGCATGAAAGATAGCTTAAATAGAATTCTATGGTTGTCACCTATAGAAGGATGTAGCTCTTGGTAACCTCATTAGAAGCATAAGTAGTACTTATGCCAAAAATGAAAGTCATCTAGTATAGATCTCATTATATATCATTCAAAAAGGAGCATTTGCAGGATGAGGATGATCAAGATCCTCCGTTGGAATCTTCATCGAAAGGTTCACCTACTGGAAGAAGTAAGTGTCTCGCCAAGAATTCCACCTTGTATGGGATTCATGGAATGATGGTATGATATCAAAAGAAGTGAAGCAAGTCAAGGTAATTGAAGTTCTTTCAATCAAGGAAGCTATTGAAAGAAATCTAGATGGCCAAAAGGAAGAGATAAGGTATGTATGCTTATATTTGATAAAATTGAGTCATGTCATATAGTTATAGATAGCATGGCTAAATGCTCCACCTCATGAGCATGATCAAGAGAAAGGGATCTCTTCCTTTTGAAGGATGCATAAAGGCATGGTTCACATATTGACTAGATGAAATCAACATAATAAGTCCTCATATGGAATATGAGGCGGTTGATAAAAATGAAGGAACTATGAATGGAAGTTCCTGAGAAGCAATATGTGAAGAAATTAAGGAGAGAAAGTGAAAGATGCAACTACTGTCACATAGAAAAGGAAATCAACATCTAATAACTAGAAGAATTGATCATGACATCTCCATGGAAAAGGTATGAAAACTCAAATGAAGTTTGGAAAGGAAGATGACCCTTGACATTTAATATCTTTTTGGAGATGGATCAATATGAATGCAGGATGTTGATACAAAAAGCAAATATCATGATCTAAGACCATCACAAAGGTAATCTAATGTTCAATTTTTATTTTTGAACAATATCTGGATGGGCTAAGAAGAAATTCATGACATCGAAAGACGGAGTCCTACAAGGAGTCGGTTGTCCCATGATCTCCACCTAGAGAGTTGTTGGAAGCAAGTCTTCAGTTAAGGGGAGGCTTGGTCATGTCCCTAGTTAAGAAGGAGCTTGGGTACATTCCTTTTATAGGAATGGATGCATTCCTTCATTAGAATGGGTATATCCTCCATAGTTGAGAGGGAGAGGTAGACACATCATTCTTGTCTTCACATGGGAAGAAAGAATGGAGGATTGGGTAAGCAAATGGCATCTAATACTCTTTGAGAATGTGTTAGGGCATCCAAGATAAGAGTAGTAGTAGAGGACCAATATTTTTTGAGGATTGGGAATCCAAGATAAGAATAGTCTTGGTGGAACATACTCTAAGAGACCCCGGGTGGGGTTTGTTCCGAGAGAGACAATGATGAGGGTGTCTATAAATCATTGGTCTCGCCAGCATTGTGCTCTGATCTTGTGGAGAGATAGAGTTGTTGGTCAAGGCCTTGTTATCTGACAATGTTGGATGATATGATGTTATACAGATGGGTTACCAATCTGACTCTTCTTATAAGAATTCTTCAAATTAAGAATGTCCAAGTACCTTGTATGGATTATGAATACCTCCCTAGTTAAGAGGGAGTGTTGAAATATGTAACTAGGTTCGGTCTTCATAATGGCATATGTAATCGTGATTTTATGTATTTAATGAAAAGAGAAAAATAAATTTATTATTTGTGTTCTTGAGGCATAGGTTTCATGCTCAAGGGGAATTTATTGTTAGGTCAAGCACCTGTTGAGTGCTTCTAGGTTAGTCATAAAGTCAATTGAGTCATTGTCATTTATTGAAGACCCATTTGGTCATGTTACATATTGTAAAGAAAATTTTATTGAGTCAAAAATAGAGTCAAAAGACCCTCCAAGACCTCGTCATGGCACAAAGACCAAGTCGGCCTAAAGATAGCAATTCGCACCCCTCACAAGCCTATAATAAGAAGGAATTTGTTAAAATTGGTAACCAGTGCAAAACTTCATGTGGGTCATCTTATTCATGGCTAATAATATTTTTATTAGATTCCTCTTGTCGAGAGGTGTAGGATTGATATAAAGATCATCCGATTCCGATAAGTATTCATGGAGATATGAATTTATTTTGATTATGGAATTATTATCAAGCCGACCTACAACTCATGTAGGCTTAGAAGCCCAACAGTTGCATCTATTCAAACACCAACATTGTGTATAAATACAGGAGGACTTTTCCTCATTTGGACTCACTCATCTCATCACATCTCTCTCCCTACTACGTAGAAAAGAGTCTCTTCTCTACTGCGCAGAAAAGGGTCTCTCTCTCACACATGTGAAGCCGAAAGCTACCGAAACTGAAGCTGCAACTGCAGAAGTAAAGATTGACCTGCGTGGACTAGAAGATCTCCTCATCTGAACTGCGTTGTAGGTTCATCTGAATCTCCTCTAAAAGCCGCAACTTTTGGTGGTGGAATCAAGTCAATCCGACAAACGGTTTGCAAGATATCGACTGCCCTAGTTTGAAGCCAGAAGCTACCAAAACTGACTTTGCAACTGCAGAAGTAAAGATTGACCTACATGCACTAGAAGATCTCTTCATCTTATCTACGTTGTAGGTTCCTCTGAACCTCCTCTGAAAGCCGCAACTTTTGGTGGTGGAATCAAGTCAATCTGACGGACGGTTTGCAAGATATCGACTGCCCTAGTTTGAACCCGGACGCTGCCGAAACTGAACCTGCAACTGCAGAAGTAAAGATTGACCTGCGTGGACTAGAAGATCTCTTCATCTGAAATGTGCTATAGGTTCATCTGAACCTCCTCTAGAAGCCACAACTTTTGGTGGTGGAATCATGTCGATCAGACAGTCGGTTTGTGAGATATCGTCTGCCCTAGTTTGATGATGAAGCCGCTAATGTTGATGTCGCTGATCTAGGGTTTGCTACTGTTGATATAAATCAGATTTATTGTACTATTTCTCTCCACTGAATTATTAAAGACAAAAGAAGATTTGATCAAAGGGTTTCCCCGCACATTGTGGGGTTTGTCCCTGACTCGCTGCCACATCTTGTGTCTCTTGTCTTGGCTTGTTTTTTGTCGATCATTTAATGTTCTATCTGCACTTTACTTTATGTACATGTGATTGCTAATCTGTGGAATATAATAAGAAAAAGAAGTAAACTGTTATAAGCATAGAACATACCATAACTTAACAGAATTCGACCTCATTTGTACACACACTCAAAAAAGTTCAATCTCCTCAAGATAGAAGTTGGAAAGGGACGAAGAAGAAGAAGAAGATCAAGATCAAAGGTTTTGGGCCTCTCTCTCTCTCTCTCTCTCTTTCGTTGGGGTTTCTATAGTTTCTAGGCTAGACGAAATTCTGACGTTGCATCGAAGTGTGAAGCTGCAAGGTCGAAGTTGTGAAGTTGCAAGATTGAAGTTGTGAAGCTGCCCCTAGATCGAAGTTGTGAAGTCGTTAGGTCTAAGTTGTTGAAGTTGCATCAAGGTCGAAGGTGTGAAGTTGCTAGGTCTAGGTTGGTGAAGCTGCTAGGTTAAAGTTGCAGAAATTGTTGTTGGGGTTGAAGTTGTTGGAAAAGTTGTTGGAAGGTCAAAGTTTGTTGCTCAAAGTTGTGTAAGGAAAGCTCATCAAGAAGGAAGGATGACTTGGTCTTAGAGGGTCTTGGTCAAGGGTCATAGGTCTTGGAATTTGTCAATTGAAGTTCTATAAGAAGAGAAGGATTCTGGTGGGTTTTCCTCTCAGATGGAGAGGTTTTGGCCCTAGTTGATCACCTATATCTTGTGTCTTATTTTCTCATTGTTCTTTATGATTTGGTAGTTGTATCGTGATAGAGAACACTAATAATAATAAAGAAAAAAAGTTAATCAAGTAAAGTAAAAATACATCACAAGCAGTTATCAAAGTAAGAGAAATCACCTACACTTGTTGCCCCCTGGATTTCTCAACAAAGGCAACCATCAATCAAAGACTAAGATCAACGATGCATCTATGCGGACCAACCTTGAATGTTAGAGGCATGTTAATACTTCAAACAAGTATCACCTTTTGATATCTAATTAGACCAAGTCTTGTAAAGGTGTTCAATACCTTGGTAGAGGTGGCTAATAATCAACCATATTAGGTGTTTCCAACCCTCAAAGGGAAGTGACAATTCCAAATTAAACCCCTCAATCAATAAGTGTTGAAGTAAATAATGTGGTAATGAAAGGGAGAAGGCCTCCTCGCTAAGTACCATGGTCAAAGGGACTAGCTAATGGGGGTCCACATCTTGAGTGTATGAATGTAAAGGACGGGGCAATCATGGAGGCATGAGTTACCTACTCGGCTTGATTTTTCCACCCCTCTTGTGCACCTTATACTTCTTGATTATTCGTTGTATCACTGCAAATAACTCAAACGTTAGAGCTTGCTCTTTATGATATCGCAGTTTTATTACCCCTTAAGATGAGTCAGTTCATTGCTCATTAGGGTTGGGACATGCAAGGGTTCATTTTGATGTAATGGAGCATCTGGCATCATGTGCTCAGAAATCAGGTGATTACCATATGAGGAGGGTAGAGTTCATGCTAGGCTTTTGCCCACGCGCTACTCTTACATCCCGACCATATTTTGCATTTTGATTTTCTTCTTTTTCTTTCATTGTACCCATCATATTCTTTTTTA
The DNA here is from genome assembly GCA_000404065.3 of Pinus taeda. Lineage (NCBI taxonomy): Eukaryota > Viridiplantae > Streptophyta > Pinopsida > Pinales > Pinaceae > Pinus > Pinus taeda. Next base: position 119,002 of record APFE031419787.1, read on the forward strand.
TTCTTTTAACTACATTGTGGCCATGATATGTTTTTTATTCTTTTAGCTACATCAACCTCCAGGGTAATAATGTTGAGAAATCTATAGGGCAATGATTAGAGTGATTTCTCTTTAATTGATAACTGCTTGTGATGTCTTTTTACTTTTATTACTTATTTAGCTTCTTCACTTATTATTATATTTGTGTATCACTTATTATTATCTTTGTGTATCATCAAACAACTACCAAAACAAGAAGAACAATAAAACAGAATATAGGTTGCAAGTCAGGGCCAAAGCCTCTCCACTTGAAAGGAAAAGCCGCAAATCTCCACCTCTTATAGATTCTTCAATTGATAAGTTCCAAGACCTCTAGACCAAGACCAAGTCCAACCCTTCTGGGTGATGTGCTTCCTTTGTCCAAGTCAAACCCAGTCAAATCTCTTCCAGTAGCACAACTTCAACCTCCAGCTACAGAATTTCAGCCTCCACTGTAGATCTGAAATTTTTGGCCTTCCAACAGTTGTCGTTGTCACACGTATAAGCTTCTTCTAGCCTCCTCAAGCTTCCTCATACCTTTGCTTGGCTTTTTCTTCCTTCTAGAGCTTGAGGATAGCTTATTGTGACCTTCGCTTGACTTTCTTTCCCTTCCTTCTTCAAGATCGAACCTGTAGAAGAAAACCCTAGAATAACTGTAGAAACACTGGCCCTCCTTCGCATTTGTGAGAGAAGAATAGCCCAAAGACAAGTCTCCTTCGTCCTCTTCCTTCTTTGTTGCCTTCTCCTTCTTCCTTCTTTCACTTGAATGAGAGAGTGATGAATCTATCTTAAGGAGGTGGATGCGGCTCCTCAAAATAGGCCGACTTTCCAGCTGCTAAGCCAACTTGGCCTTGAAGGGTATTTTGACACTTTTAGTGACGAAAATAATTTTCTTTACAAGTTATCAATGTGCCCGATGGGGACTTGAACTTATGACAATGACTATTTTGACTTCTTGACCTAGGACAAACCCTAGAAGCACCCAACAGGTGCTTGACCTATAAAATAAAAGACCTTGAGCATGAAACCCGCTTGACCTATAAAATAAAAGACCTTGAGCATGAAACCTGTGCTCAAAAAAAAAATAATAATAAATTTTCTTTCATTTTACAATACACAAGAATCAAAAGTAAATTTCATATTTATGAAGATTGAACCTAGATACACATTTTTCAATACTCCCTCCTATCTAGGGAGGTATTCATAATAGGTACATGGACATTCTCAATCTAAAGAGATCTCATAAGAAGAGTCGGATTGGTAAACCATCTATATAGCATCATATTAACTAGCATTGTCATATAGCAAGGCCTTGACTAACAGCTCTACCTCTCCACAAGATCAAAGCACAATGTTGGCGAGACCAATGATTTATAGACACCCTCATCATTGTCTCTCAAGGTACATACCCCACCCGAGTGTTCACAGAGTATGCCCTTCTTTGGACTATTCTTATCTTGGATAGCTAGTCCTCAAAGAATATCAGTCCTCAACTACTCTTATCTTGGATGCCCTACCACATCCTCAAAGAGCATCGGATGCCAGATGCTTACCCAATCCTCCATTCTGTCTTCCCAATTGAAGACAAAAATGATGTGCCTATCTCTCCCTCTCAATCAGGGAGAATACATCAACCAAACCAAGCTTGTCTCTCAAATACATAAGCTTCTTAATAGGAAGAGATTTCATCAATGTCAGCTACTTGCTCATCGGTGGAGATGTATTGTAGCTGCAACACACAATCTTGTACTAGCTTCCAAATGTAGTGATACTTGTTGTTGATATGCTTGGTCTTTCCATGAAACACTAGGTCTTCAAAGAATCTTATACAACTAGTGTTATCACAATGTATCATTGTAGAGTCCATTGGTCCTTCGAATAAGTCGAACAACAGCATCCTCAACCAGACAGCTTCGCTGCTTGCTTCATAAGCTGCAATATATTCAGCCTCAACACTACTTCAAGCAACCGTATCTTGTTTTCTTCTCATTCATGAGATCATGGAGGATTCCAAACTAAAACATCCTCCTGTAGTGCTCCTTCCATCCTACTCACTGCCTCCTCAGTTGGAATATGTATATCCAATCAAGTGGACATCATTCCTCCTATCATATGATCATGCTTCGGCTCCACTTGAAACTGACTAAGAATATTCACTACAAAACATATGTCTGGTAGAGTATTCAGCAAGTAAATCAGTGAACCAATCAATTGTCTATACATGGTAGGATCCAATGGGCTAGGTTCGGAACTCCTTAGTCTCTTCAAGTTTGTGATCATCGAGTTGTCATTGGTTTGCAATCCATCATGTCAAACCTCTTCAACATCTTGATCACATACTGACCTTGACCTAGATAGATTTCATCAGGTCCTTGCCAGTCTTCCAGTCCCAAATATTAGTGCATCAGCCCCAAATCCTTCATGTCAAATTTTACTGCTAGTTGCTTCTTACATTCTCTAATTCGACCTTCCACACATGTTAAGAGAAGATCATCCACATATAGAAGAATGATTACCGACTCCCCCTTCTCAACCTTCATATAAAAGTTTGGATCAACAGAACTTTTTGTGAAGCCTAATCTTTGTAGGTATGCATCGCATCCTAGCATACCATGCCCTTGGTGCTTGCTTGAGGCCATATAATGCCTTCTTCAATCTGCAGACATATGCCTTTCTATCTTTCACTTCAAATCCCAAGGGTTGTTCTATATAGACTTCCTCATCAATTGTGTCATTCAAGAAGGTAGTCTTGCCATCCAATTGGTGGATGTTCCATCCCATCGATGTTGCCAAAGAGACCAACGAACGAATAGTTGTGCACCTTGTTGTTGGAGCAAATGTCTCTTCATAGTCGAAGCCTTCCTATTGAGAGAAGCCCCTAGCCACAAATCTTGCCTTATATTTATCAGTACTTCCATCTGTTGTATGTTTGAACTTGTAGAACCACCTAGAACTTACCACACATTTGTCTTCAAGCCTAGGCACGATCACCCAAACTCCATTCTTCATTATAGATTGATAATCTTCATTCATGATATCCTTCCATTCTTGGCGATTGACAACTTCTTTAAAAGTGGATGGCTCTGCTTCTATTAATTTTGTCATGTAGGCTGCATACCCAGAATATCATTTGGGCTTCTTGCTTTTCTTGAATGTACCTTGAGTTGCTCAATGACCTTCTGCATCTAAAAGTGTAGACATCGACCAATTAGGTCTTTTTCTCGATTTGGGGATAGCCACAGGTTGTATAGTTTCACATGGACCTTCATCTTCATGGTTTTATTCTTCTTCTTCCCTAGTAACTTCTTCTTCAAATACCGAAAGTTCTTCATCATCAGAGTCCATAGGGAGATCCTTTGATTTCTTGAATGCAATACTTTCATCAAACATCACATCTCCACTGACCTCTATTCGGTGTCCTTCTTTTATGTAGATTATGTAGGCCTTAGAAGAGTTATTGTAGCCCACAAATGTTCCCTTCATGCTTGATGGATCCAGCTTCTTCCTTTTGTCCTAAGGTATGTGAATATAGACAGGACAACCAAAAATTCAGAGATGATCTACGGTTGGTTTCTTCCCAGTGAACACTTCTTCGAAAGTCTTATTATCTAGTAACCTTTGGGGACTTCAATTTTGTATGTACAACTACCTTTGTAGCTTCACCCCACAGAAATTTCGGTAAATCTTGATCATGTAGCATTGCTTTTACACTTTCTTCAATGGATCAATTCTTTCGTTTTGCAACTCCATTTTGTTCGGGATTATATAGGACTATCAGCTCCCTCTTAATCCCAGACTCCTTACAGAAAGCTATGATTTCCGCATATGTGTATTTTCCTCCATTACGGATCTTAAGATCTTGATTCTTCTTTCTGTAAGGATCTCTACTTCAGCTTTGAATTCTTGAAATTTGGTAAATACTTCACCCTTGGATTTCATTAAGTAAACCCAAGTTTTTCTTGAATGTTCATCTATAAATGTGACAAAATATAGATGACCTCCAAGAGATTTAGGTTAGGGGTCATAGGACCACAAACATTGGAATGAATAAGATCCAAGATTTCTTTTGACCATGAAGCACTGCTTCCAAATGATCTCTTGGTGTTCTTACCCAATGCACATCCCTTGCATACTCCTTCGTGATCTTCTTTTAGTTCAGGGATTCCATCTACTATTAAATTTAAAGTTGAAAGGATTTTGAAATGGAGAGGACTAAATCTTCTATGCCAAAGTTCACACGAGCTGATTTCAATGTGAGCTAAAGCTTGAGCAAAGGGAGACAAAAACCTGTAAAGTCTTCCTTCACAAATCCCAATCATTCTAGCATTTTTTATGCTTGATTTTTTACCCCATACTACAAATTTCCATCAATGAAAGCTACTCTATCACCTTTATCTTCTAGACTTGACATAGAAAGTAAATTTTTATGCAAACCTGGAACAAATAGGATGTTGTTGAGATGAATATTACCTCCATGCTCTAGCTCTATCGAGGTTGATCCAATTCCTCTCATAGCACAGCTCTTATTATCACTGAGCTCTAAGGATTAAGAAGACTTTCCTTTTGACAATGTCTTTAGTTGCTTGTGGTGGCTAATCATGTGTCTTGATGCCCCACTATCGATCACCCAAATGCTCTCGTCTTGAAATGTGCCAGTGAGTGCTGAGAAGAGTCCTTCATCTTTTGTCCTGATCATTTTCTTCTTTGGAGTAAATAGGAGATTCCATACTTCTTTGATGCCTTTCTTGAGATGGATTGCCACCTTTGAACACTTCTTCAGAACCTTCTTCAATGTAGTAGAGATCTTCATAATGCCCTATGCCAACCTTAGCTTTGATACCATGTTGAGAAATCTATAGGGCAATGGTTAGAGTGATTTCTCTTTAATTGATAAATGCTTGCGATGTCTTTTTACTTTCCTTACTTATTTAGCTTTTTCGCTTATTATTATGTTTGTGTATCATCAGATAGCTACCAAAACAAGAAGAACAATAACACAGAATATAGGTTGCAAGCCAGGGCCAAAACCTCTCCACTTGAGAGGAAAACCTGCAAATCCCCTCTTGTTATAGATTCTTCAATTGACGGATTCCAAGACCTCTAAACCAAGACCAAGACCAATACCCTTCAAGACCAAGTCCAACCCTTCCGGATAATGTGCTTCCTTTGTCCAAGTCAAACCCAGTCAAATCTCTTACAGTAGCACAACTTCAACTCCCAGCTACAGAATTTCGACCTCCACTGCGGATCTGAAATTTTCGAACCTCCTATAGTTGTTGTTGCCACACATATGAACTTCTTCTAACCTCATCAGGCTTCCTCAGACCTTCGCTTAGCTTTTTCTTCTTTCAGGAGCTTGAGGATAGCTTATTGTGACCTTCGCTTGACCTTCTTTCCCTTCCTTCTTCATGATCGAACCTGCAGAAGAAAACCTAGACCAATTGTAGAAACCCTAGTCCTCCTTCGCATGTCTGAGAGAAGAATAGCCCAAAGACAAGTCTCCTTTGTCCTCTTCCTTCTTCGCTACCTTCTTCTTATTCCTTCTTCGCTTGATTGAGAGAGTGATGAATGTATCTCAAGGAGGTCGAGTTCCCTCCTTTATATAGGCTTCTCAAGGTGGACATGGCTCCTCAAAATAGGTCGACTTTCCAGCTGCCAAGCCAACTTGGTCTTGAAGGGTATTTTGACACTTTTAATGACAAAAATAATTTCCTTTACAAGTTACAATGTGTCGATGGGATCTTCAACTTATGACAATGACTCTTTTGACTTCTTGACCTAGGACAAACCCTAGAAGCACTCAATGGGTGCTTAACCTATAAAATAAATGACCTTGAGCATGAAACCTATGCTCAAAAATAATAATAATAATTTTTCTTTCATTTTACAATATACAAGAATCAAAAGTACATTTCATATTTATGAAGGCCGAACCTAGTTACACATTTTTCAACAAATAGTTTTATGACCCTACGCAAGGAGTGTGAATATATGGGTGCAAAATTCCAAAGAACCAAAGACAAGTTAGACCCAAAGAATGGAGGTGAGATATGGGGCTTGAAATGTATGATGGAAAGTGTCAAGTATGGTATAGGGTACAATGAACACATTATCTCAATCTGAATTTTCCAAGTAGTGCCCCTCCTATAACCATAAGGCCTCAATGGAGGTCCCACTATACTAGGGCTAAAAATTAACCCCCCCTAGTAAGGTGAGAAAACAAAATTACAGTCAAGAACAATCAATCTTCCAAATCACCCCTTTATCCATATTAAATGCCCAAAACAAACAAGTATAAGCACCTGATTGCAAAATTATTACAATAACTTTTGAATAGCAGCCCACCTTCATCCAAGTGTAAATGCTAGATTGCGAGAGGCACATGGCATATCTTCATCAAATGGTGGTTTTCAGGGGTTGCTAGCTGGCTAGCTGTCAAATGAGAGAGAAAAGTTTTCTCATGTGGGGTTACCCATTTTGGTGGGTAACAACTCCCATTTGAGCTAGCTAATTGGAGTAAAAATGCATCCAAAGATAGAGTATCTACATGGGGCATCAAAAATCCAAAAGCAATATTTCCAAAAGGCACACTATATATTGTTAGAAAGTTCTCAAAATATGCTATTTGACAATATAACTTTCTCTTTCATTTGGACAACCTTTGACATCAATAACAACAATTTTGAACAACCACGTCTATTAGGTGGATAGGGTTCGCAATTTATGCCACATACAAGAGAATAAGACTTAGGAGCACCTCATTTTTCAATGCCCTATCTACTATGGGATGAAAGGGAGATACTACCTCTTTAAGGAAGAACTCCCTCTCCACTTTCATTCATTACCCTAATCAAAGGTGCCTCAATCTCTTAATGAGACAAGCATTTGAACATAGATCACAGTCTTTGCATGACCCAACCCAACCAAATACCTTCAAGCAAATCACTTATTTCTTCTTAGTTGTCCTATCAAATCGAGGCAACAAGCAACAAGCTAAGATCAGTGCCACTCCAAATTCTAAATCATAATCGACTTTTCTCTCAAACCCTACCTACACCCCCACCTCAAGTAAATAAACCAATTTTCTCAAGACCTTTGAGGAGATGTGGTTCAAGGACCCAAGATGAACACCATTAAACCAACTAAATCAACTCTATGATATCCAAGCATCGAGCTCCTTCGTTCAATACTCCCAAATTTTAGTCTCGCAATCAATCTTCCATCTAAAATTTCCTCCCCACAACCTCGGATATTATAAGAGTTGTGCCTCCTCAATCCTAAATTCTCCTAGGATCATATTATTAGCCCCCCTCAACAATGGCCAACCAAACACCCTAAGGACATCATCCACCAATGCATAGCCCCTTTCACAGTAATCAATCACTATAATAAGGAACCCACCTCTTGGTCCCCTTAATTGACCACAACAGAAAACAATGGGATGCCTTGACATCCTCTCTATACTGCACAGTGTTTGTTACAATTTTCAACACTTCTTTTCTCATATAGTTTCTTTCAGATAGGTAATTAGATCCTTATCTTATCTACTTTCATAGTGTTGTTATAAGAGTTGGGAGTTACTTTTGCACTCCCTCTTTGTACTTACATTAGATGTACACTTTTAGTCCCATTGACCTACAATTTGTGGCAATTCATCTGACACTAATAAAATTATCATATCTTATCTATGTTGTATAATATATTGATGTTTATAGCTCAAAAAGGTGCTTCTACATAGGCTCGGTGTCTAGCATGCAAAAAATGTCAGATTGCCTCTTTAGGTGCTTGCTTGAGAGGAGCAAGTAATTGCTATGATTTTCTTAAGTTTAACTTAGTAAAAGCTAAGTTGCATGAAACACCAAAATGCCTGCAAGTCTCTGAAATGAGTACAGCTAGAAATGCAACCCCCGAAATATGGAAACGTCCACTGAAACATCATATATATGTATGTATGTACATGATATTTTTTACAAATAAGTTAATGATGCATTAAAAAATATCTAATGAGACACATCAATGATATTTTAGAAGGAAAAACCAATCTATATTAACTCTCATAGATGGTTACATGATTTAACATCCAAAATTATCCTTTATAGATGAGGTTGTACATCCAAGATTCGAAAATCAACCTTTACACATGAGGCTTTACATCCAAAATCAATCATTATACATGGCTATATGTGTTGAAATGAAATAAAACATGAGCTAATGACAAGTAGAATTACATATCTTATAATCCTCATCCTCGTCTTCATTAGCCAAAAAATAACAAGGTGCTTTTTTAGCAGAACTATAGTATAGATTGATTAGATATAAAATTTAATGGCAGATTAAATCTTTTTTGGCCATAGATGGATCCCACACCCATCTTGGGTGCTTGAGTGAGCCCATAGAAGCAAAAAATTCATGGACACGAGGCCTAACACGGAAACAGAGTAAATTTGGGTCCAAAAGCCATCAAAAACTTTCGACAATATTTCGATGGCATTTCCTATTGAATTTCCTACAAGAATGAATAGTAGAATTTGATTTTATGATTTGACAGTTAGTTCCTAATGATCTCTATCAAAATAATTTTCAAGTCATTGAGGAATTATGCATAGAAAATCTCAACAATAATATAATGAAAAACAGTAGGAACATAAAGAGATAGCCATGCACAATAGAGACAACAAATTTTCCCTAAGAAACCCAAACTTGGGAGAAAACCTAGCAACTTTTCTTCTATGAGAAATTATTCTTCAGCAAGGTTCACAATTACATAGATTTTCTAGAAATTTGTGCCAAAAACCAAGCCCAAAGTACCAGCCAATCAAACCACCGAATAACATAAAAATCAACATTGTTCAATTGTCGAAAACTCAGCTTGTAGTCAATCTACAGTCAAGGGCCTATGGTCAATTCAGCATGTGGTCAAAGTTAGTTGTCAGAAAACCAAGTAGGCAACCTCAGTCAATGGTCAGATTCAATCAAACTTGGACTCAGTCAAATTCAGTCAAACTTCAAATCCTTCACTCCTTTTCTATTGATGGTGGTCGAAATGATGTTAACTTCTTGTGTATTTATACATGTCAAGTGAGTTTGACCACAAGTCACACCCATTCATGGTGGGGTCAAGCTGTCAACTTGGAGCGTACATAAACCCCAAAATTTAAACTTTTAATAATTATTTTTCATAGTTTTTCTTGGTTGATTTGGGAAACCTATTAGCATGCAGGAATACCTCCCAATGCTACACAAAAATCAACACTCCCTCTTAGCGAGGGAGGTATTCTCTGCAACAGATTTCTCCTTAGCTGAAATTTCTCCTCTATAAGAAAAGTTCATGAGCTGCCATATTGATGCATATCTATAAGATAACTCCATCCTGGAGTGGACAATGTAAGCATCCAGGGTTTTTGGCCTAAGTCCTTTATGGCTCCTTAGGCAAATGTATCAATCTCCTTTGGTCATGACCTAGCCAAGTCCTTCTGGAATTTAAGTTCTTCTAGCTTCTTAGGAGAAAATTTTCCTTTGGACCATTCACCTTTTTGGTCAAAGTCCTTTATGGCCTAGCCAAGTCCTTCTGGCTTCAAAGGTGAATTACATATATCTCTTTCATTCGACATAGCCACATCCTGCTGGCTTCTAAGGAGAAGATATGTCCAATCTTATAATTTCCCTGGGGCATCACCTTTGGTTGACCTAGCCAAGTCTTTCTGGCTTCAAATGTGAACATATCCATCTCCCTTGGTCAAAGTCCTTTATGACATAGCCAAAGTGCTTTACTGCTTCAGAAGATGGGCTGCCCTAATTCTGCAAAAGACATCAACTCTCCCTCTCAGTGAGGGAGGCATTCAGCATCACGCCAAGCTTGTCTCTGAAATATACAAACTTCACTCTAGACAACAACTTGGTGAAAATGTCAGTAATCTGCTCATCTGTTGATATGTATTGAAGCTCCACTACTACTCCTGCACCATGTCTCGAATGATGTGATATTTGATCTCAATATGCTTCGACCTATAAAAAATTGGATTCTCTAAAAGCTTGACACAACTACGATTATCACAAAATATCATGGTCAGCTCAAGCTCCTGATCAAATAGTCTTGCAAGTAGTCTTGCTTCCTGACTCGCGGTACTGGTTGCAATGCATTTCTCCCTTGTTGTACTGAGTGCATTCGAAGTTTGCTTCCTGCTAAACCAAATTATCATAGCAGATCCCAGGTTGAAGTAACATCCTAATGTGCTCTTCCTATCTTCTGCATTCCCAGCCCAATCTGAATATGTATATCCTTGCAGCTTCACCACGTGAGACATATCTCAAGCTATATCCAATTGTGCCATGCAAATACCTCAACCCATGTTTTGCTACAACCATATATTGGCTTAAGGTGTTTATTGCAAAACAAATATCTGGCCTAGCGTTAACTAGGAACATCAAGGATCCGATCAACTGCTTGTACATAGTGGAATCCTGTTATGAACATAAATTATGTAAAAATAGATAATAAATAATAACCATAATAATATAACTATAATAATAAATAATAAATTAACTAATGGTTAGTTAGTTAATAATGAAAAGGCATGTCTTAGAGACATCCCTGTTCATGAAAGGGTACTTACCTGACTATATATACAAGATCCTCATTCTCATTTGTACTCATCCTACATCAATTCTTTATACAATACACAATTTACAATTACTTTCCTACAATGGATGTCTTTGTCGACGATGTATTTTAATATTTTTGTTGCATATACGACTTTTGGTCGTTACATTGGTACTAGAGTTGTTCAATCCACTAGATGCTCGACCGCTAAAGAGAACCAGTCTGATCCGGCCTTTGGCCATTAATCCTTCGTCAACCTTGTTGTCGTCACAATTGAAGCGTTTCGCTACACAAAGTTGGAGTTTCTTGGTTTTGCCAGTTTCGTCATTCAAGGATTTGACCATTAAACAAAAAAAAATAAGATAGTCAAAGAAAAAAAGAAAAAAAAAAATTAAAGAAGTACATATAAAGATTTAAAAAATATAAATATAAATATAGTCCGATGTAAATTTTGAAGGAGAACATTCATATATATTAAAAAGTTCTACATTATTGATAGAAAAAATGCATGATAAAGTTAAGAGGGAAACTTTCCAAATATCTCTAAAACTATACGTGAAGGAAGAGTAGATAATATTATCTTGATTCTTCATTAAGTGGTTCAAAAGCCCATGGTTTTAGCAACCCATGGTAATTGTCCATGGTATTTTCAAGGTAAAAGAAAAACAAAAGGAATACAAAAACTCTTTATGTGAATGATAAGTTTTACTTTTTATGTAGAGAAAATTAACAGAGTCAAAGGCACATAAGTGGACATATATTTTATATTATACCCCAAAGAGGTGAATAGCCATGTTTCTCTAGGGTTGTAACTTTTCAAAATATATATATATATATATATATATATATATATATATAAGATATGTAAAGAGTAGTTTTATACTATAAAGAGGTATTTTAAATAAAATTTCAAGTCATAAAATTATTGAAAATATATATAAGTACAAAGCGGGTATTATTATAGAAGGTTACTTAAAAGATCCATATATTAAAGTATATAAAGGGTTAAATCTAGAACTATAAAGAGACATAAAGATAACAAGTTATAACAAAGGAAGAGTAATTTTTAAAATAATTATAATAAATATAAGATGCAGTTTATTTAAATAATAGAGCTATATTAACTTATTTTAAGTGGGAAAAAATATGTAATCGAAGAAAATAAAAGTTAAAAGGAATTTATAAAGGTGTTCAAGTTTATCAAATAAAAAGGCACTTATTTTAGAGAAGTCCATTTCGAAGAAAAAACAAATGGAGCCTAATTCTAAAATGATGAAGAAAAGACAATTTTCTTATAAAGGTGTTTTAATCACACATCACAAGTTAATTACATTAAGAGGGGCTATCTAAGGGAAAAAAAAGTTAATATCTCTAATAGTACAAGTCGCGAGGAAAATTACATCAATGTTAATCTGACAAATCAACATTTAATTTTAGAGTCAAACATCGGAGAAAGAACATATACTTTTGGCAAAAAAGAATATGAAATTAATGATTTACAAGTGACAATTGATCATTATGAGTACATATCTCAATTTAGTGTCGTAACTATGCTTGACGAAGAGGTTGACATAATTCTCGGTCAACCTTGGTTCAAAGAATTAGGTACGTTCATTTTAAACACAACCAGAAAAAACAAACAAGAAAAGAAATAAAAAATAAAAATAAAAATAAATAAATAAAAATCTTGATGTTACCTTACAAGAGGAAGATGGTGATGTTCCAAGACATGACAATGAAATCAAAACTGATAATGCCTTCATCAAAATATCTTAAGGATATTTCAAAACTAATGTTTCAAGAGATTCCAAAAACAATATCAAGGAAGCAAAAAGAACTTGAAGAAGTCATATCTAACAAAAATAAAGAAAATTCGTGTTTGAAGGAGCATAATCAAAAACTATTTACGCAAAAGAGAAAATGTAAAAGAAGCACAAGTTAGAACAAGAAAACGAAAATTTTGACAAAAAATTCAACGAAAGTCTATCAAAAAAAGAAGAGGAGAATTTATGCTTAAAAGACCACAAAAAATTATTAGAACAAATCAAGTGTTTAAAAGACGAAAATCTTGAAGGCCAAAATAAAGTTGACTCAAAAAATGAAGAATGCTTACGTCTCAAAAATCATAACCAAAATTTGCTCAAACAGATTAAAAACCTTAAGGACAATAAGAAATCATTGATGAATAGGTTCGAAGAAATTGCTGCAAAAGAAGCACTAAAATCGCTAGATGTAGTAGTCCAAGTTGGGGAAGAAGCAACAAACATCAATCTCACTAATCTCACAGTTCAGGCAAATCCAAATACTAATGAAGTAAAGACATACTCAGAGGTTGTTATTCAAATGACGAACACTCCAAATGAGGATTCAGTAATCAATTCAACAACAATGCCTGAAGGAAATCGTGAAACTGCCATAAAAACATTAAAGGAAGTTCAAACAAGAAAAACTCCTTATCTACATTCGAATCACAAGAGAAGACACCTTAATCAATCTACAGAACATAAACAACAAACTTATGTTCCAAAGAATACTGAAGTGAGCTCAATTCAGTCTACTGATAATAATTCGTTACAAAGTTCCAGTGATCAGAAGATTCCACAGAAGGTTAATCTAGGATTGTGTGATCCATTTTAGGTATGACAATTTTATATATCACTCCAAGGATCATATCAACTTGTATCGACAAAGATAATTGTTCTGAAACGAGAAGGCATTCGTAGCAGAAAAAGAGATCAAGCAGAAGACATTCGTAGCAGAAAAAGAGATCGAGCCCTTTCATCAACAAGCTTTCAGGACAAAGCTTTTTGAAGGGGAAGGCAATGTTATGAACATAAATTATGTAAAAATAAATAATAAATAGATAATAAATAATAATCATAATAATATAAATATAATAATAAATAATAAGTAAATTAACTAATGGTTAATTAGTTAATAATGAAAAGGCATGCCTTAGAGACATTTTTGTTCGTGAAATGGTACTTACTTGACTATATATACAGGACCCTCATTCTCATTTATACTCACCCTACATCAATTCTTTATATGATATACAATTTACAAGTACTTTCCTACAATGGATGTCTTTGTCTACAAAGTATTTTAATATTTTCGTTGCAAATCCACCAAATCTGTATCTAAAGTAGAGTCATTGAGTTTCTTTAGATTGGTCACCATAAGTGTATCCATGGACTTGCAGTCCATCATACTGAATATCTTCAAGATCTAAATAATGTACTTCCCTTGCCCAAGGAAGATCTCACTAGGTTGTTGCCACACCTCCAATCACAAGAAATAGTGCATCATGCCAAGATCCTTCATCTCAAATTCTGATGCCAGCTCCCTCTTGCACCTGGTGATGAATCTCTTTGCCCCAGTAAGGAACAGATCACCAACATATAGCACCAATATCAAAGGATCACCTTTAACAACCATGAAATAAAGATCAAGATCCGCATCACTCTTGGTGAAGCCCAAACTCATCAGATGTCCATTAATCCTTAAATGTCGTGCCCTAGGTTCCTGCTTGAGTCCATACAAATCCTTCTTCAACCTACAAACATGGGATTCCTTCCCATGCACCTCAAAGCCCTAAGGTTGCTCTAGGTACACTCCCTCCTCAATTACACCATTGAGGAATGCAGTCTTTACATCCATGTGATGTATTTTCCAACCCATAACAAAAGCAAGAGAAAGAATAGTTCTAATAGAAGTGTACATGGAAACTGGAGCAAACGTCTCATCAAAGTCTACTCCCTCTTTCTGGGAGAACCCTCTTGTCACGAATCTCCCTTTGTATTTCTCGATATTACCATTCGCTACATGCTTGATCTTATAAATCCATTTGGAAGTCACCATTGATGTCCCTTTTGATCTTGGAACTCTCTGCCACACATCATTCTTCATGATGGACTGGTATTCCTCCACCATGGCATCCTTCCAAACCTACTTGCATGTTGCTTCTTCATAACTGGAGGGCTCAGAATCAATGATGTGGCTCATTAGTGCCATATAACTTGCGTACCTTTAAGGTCTTTTACTTTCCCTAAATGTACCTCTAGGAGTTGCATGTCTCTTTGCATATTGTAGAGTATCACGAAGCCATGTTGGTCTCTTCCTGATTACAACAACGTCTCTTGTAGGTTTTGTTGGTTTTGTTGGTTTTATTGACTCCACCTGATCTTCTGAAGACTGAGTAATTTGTTTAGGAGGACATATACCTGCATTTTTCGGAGCCTCCTGCTCTTCATCATCAATCTCCATGTGAGACTATCAGGACTTCCTAAAGGCTACTTCTTCATCAAAGGTAACATCTCAACTAACTTCAATTTGATGTCACTTTGAAATGTAATTCTGATATCCCTTTGAAGTCTCATTGTATCCCTCGAAGATACCTTTCTTCCTAGAAGGTTCCAATTTCTTCTCCTTGGGCACGTGAACATATATGAGACAACCAAGGATTCTCAAATGACTGACTTCAATTTCACTCTAGTGAACACTTCCTTGGGAGCCTTGTCTTCTAATATTCAGTAAGGACTTCGATTTTGAACATAAACAGTTGTGCTAGCAACTTCTACCCATAAGAACATCGAAAGATCTTGATCACGAATCGTCGTCTTTACTACTTCTACAATCGTTATGTTCTTCCTTTCTGCTACTCCATTTTGTTGAGGATTGTAAGGAACAATCCACTCCCTTTTTATCCCTGCCTCCTTGCAAAAATCACCAAAGTCCCCGGAAGTGTACTCTCCTCCATTATCTGATCGCAAGACTTTGATTCCCTTCCCATTAAGTTCTCTACTTGTGCTTGGAATTCTTGGAAGTTGTTGAAGACTTCATCCTTCGTCTTCATAAAGTAATCCAAGTCTTTCGGGATAAATAATCAATAAATGTTACATAGTACAAGTAGCCACCCAAGGAGGTTGCAATCATTGATCTCCATACATTTGAATGTATTAGATCCAAGATCCCCTTAGATCTATTATCACTGCTTAGAAAAGACCCTTTGGGTATTTTTACCAAGTGCATAACCCATGCAGATGCCATCATGCTCAATCTAAAGTTCTGGAAGACCTGTAACCATTTTTCTTAATGTTAGTAACCCTTGTAGTGTAAGTGAGCAAATCTTCGATGCCACAACTCACATAGAATGATACTATTATGGACTAATGCTTGGTTTGGTCATCCTAACAATCTATATGGTCCTTCAGAAACACCAATCACTTTTGCCGATTATATGCTTGAATTCTTAGGCCAGATAAGAACTTGTCCATCCAAGAATGCAACTTTGTAACCTCTAAATTCCAATGCTGAGATATATTGAAATATGTAACTAGGTTCGGTCTTCATAAATGTATTTGAGTCACAATGAAATGTACTTATCAAAAGAATGAAGAAAATGTTTTTATTATTATTATTATAACTTATTAAAACATGGGTTTCATGCTTGGGTCATTTTGTTTTTAGTCAAAGTCCCCACTGAGAACTTCTCGGATTTATTCTGAGTCATTAGAATCATTGTACATTAAAAGAGACCCTTCTTGGGCTTTCGAATCATGTAAAAATAATTATTTTTGAGTCAAAAATGAGTTTAGTCTTCTCCACACCAAGTCAGCCTCAAGAAGGATAATTCAACCTCATTGGAAGGCTATATGTACAAGGCAGTTCGAATTCATTTGGAGCATCTCACTCTCTCACACATAGTTCGATATCTAAAGTTGGAAGCTGGGAAGTGCGAAGTTGGAAAAGGGCTGGAAGGAGAGCTAGAAAGGAGTGCGAGTTTTGGAACAAAATAGAAGACACCAAGATCGAAACTTTGGGCCAACTCTCTCTCACTTTTGAGGTGTATCAAGACTCCAGAGAGATCAAAGTTTTCTTAGACTAGTTGAAGTTGTTGTTGTTGCTACTACTGGGTTGAAGCTACCAATGCATGTTGATGAAGTTAGGTCGAAGTTGCTTTTGAAGGGTTATCATCTACAAGAAGGATTGAGGGTTGACTTGGTGTGGAGGAAGTTATGTCTAGGTCAAAGAGTCTTGGATTATCTTGAGAAACTATTGAAGGAAGAATTGTTGACTGGGTTTTCCCCTAGATAGGGGTTTTTCCCTAGCTGTCCGCCTACTTTTGTTGTCCTTGAGTTATTGTTTTGGTAATTGCTTGATGAACCAAAAGATAAAAGAAGAACATAAAGATAAAATAATCACAAGTAATTATCTATATAAGAAAATCTTTCTGCTTTTCTGATTTTCTAACAAGATAGGGAGCAGGTTTTTCTTTAGACCTAAATTAAACTTATTTCATGTTTAGAGAGTTTCCAGATTCCGATTGAAATGTGGTTGATCCAACTCCTTTTACTACATACTTGGCAATGTCTTTGGGTTCTACTTGTAATGTTGAGTCTCTCTCTGTCAAATCTATGAGAGCTTCTCGAAAACTGTTGAGAAATCAATGCTAGTAAGATTTAGGGTTTGATTCCTCTTTCTTGATAGTTACTTGTCAATTATGTTACCTTCTGTTACTTCTTAATTAGTTTATCTTTCACTAAGCAATTATCAAATTATATGTGTATGAAAATCACAAGAATAAGAGACACAAGATGTAGGCACTTAGCCAGGGCAAAACCCCAATAAGGAACCCAGTCACAAACTCTTCCCTTCAGTAGATTCAAATCAAGATGAGACACTTCCATAGTTCTTAGACCTAGACAAAGACCTCCTCCAACCACCAAGTCAACCCTTCCTTGCAACAAATGACCTTAACAAAATACTTCAAGTGACAGCTTCCCAGCAGCAGCTTCAGTGCAGAATTTTGGCCCCCCAGCAGCAGAACTTCGACACCCGGCTTTAAAATTTTGAACCTGCAATAGATAGATTTTCGGCCCCAAAAAACTTCGCACGTGTGGGAGAAAGACAGCCCAAAACTTGATTTAGGTCTTCCCAGCAAACTTCGTCCTTCTCAAGCTTCTTTGCTCTCTTGTTTTGCTTCTTTGTCTTGTAGATCAAATTTGTTGAGTGAGTGAGTGAAATAGGTTGAATTGCCTCTCCTTATATAGCCTTTCTGCTTGGTCGAATTGCCCCAATTCAGGTTGAATTCTTGGGGATATGGCAAACTTGGTGTGGAAGAGACAAAATACCTTTTTGACTCAAACTAATTCTTTTTACATGATACAAAAGCCAAAGAAGGGTCTAATAAAAATGACAATGACTCTAATGCCAAGACAAAACCTAGAAGCCTTCAATGGAGGCTTTGACCTAGAAAACATTGATCCAAGCATGAAACCCATGCTTTAGTAAGTCAATTCCTTTAATAATAAATTTTCTTTTGACAAGTACGCACCAGTGTCTACTAACCAGACATCACCACTATTTGTGATAGTACCTAAAAGAGAAAAAACAAAGATTTTCTCTTTAGCTCCCTCTAGCCTTAGAATAGCTTCTTTCTGAACCTTGCCTTCCATTGTAAATCTTGGGCGGTAAATAAAAATAGTCAAGTTGTTGGACACTTGTCTCTTAGGATGACTTATTGACTACTCTGTCAACAAGGCTCTAATAACATGTTGAACTTTCTACAAGAAAGAATAATAGAATCTGATTTTCTAATCTAATAATTACTTCATAATGATTTTTATCAAATTATCTTTCAAGCCAATGATACCATTGAGAAATTATACACAGAAAATCTCAACAATAATATAATGAAAAACAGTTGACAAATTTCCCTTGGAAACCAAAACTTGGGAGAAAACCCAACAACTTTTCTTCTAGGAGAAATTGTTTTCAGCAAGGTTCACAATTACATAAATTTTCTAAAAATTTGTGCCAAAAACCAAGCCCAAAGTACCAAGTAAACATAGTCAAATACCAACCAATCAAACCACCAAATAGCAGAAAACTCAATGCTTGTCAATTGTCAAAAATTTGGCCTATAGTCAATCTATGGTCATAGTCTATTGTCAGAAATCTGTGCAGTCGCCTTAGTCAATAGTCAAATTCAGTCAAACTTGGACTCAATCAAATTTGGTCAAACTTCAGATCCTTTGCTCCTTTTCTGTTCACACATCCAGATATATCGTGTAGATGTTATGTTGATGGTGATCAAAATGATGTTGACTTCTTGTGTATTTATCAATGTTGACAATATCGCCAAGATATCGTCGATATTCGCAAATATCGTGATATTTTCGGGGAGACGAGATATCGTCAAGGAAATATCGTGATATTTTGTCTCCCCGAAAATATCGCGATATTTCTGAAATATCAGTGATATCTTGGGAAAATATCGCGCTACGACACAAAATATTGCCCAAGCACAGAAAAAAATTGCCGCCGTGGCTAGAAAAGGTCGATTTTGTTTTTTTCATTCATTTTCATTTATGATTGTTGGAAAAGGAAGGGGAGAGCTATGTGCTTGCTGCCGAGGAGGATTTGAGTGTTGAATAGCCATTATCGCCACCAACAACGAAGATTTTGTTGATCTAAGATTGAAGAATAGTGAGACAATTTCATTTCTTCCATTAACAAGTATGTTCAAATAAACCCCTATGTTAATGAATTTTTTGATAGTTTTAGGATTATTCTTGCTTGCCTACAAATATTTTGCTTGTTTTTTTTCCCATTTGCTATGATTTTCATGCCCATGAGCAAATGCAAGGGTTTTCTCCATATTTGGACAGCAAACTCCATTTTTTTCTACTTTCAAATGCACCCACTTATTGTTATTTATGGTTTTAAATTGAATTCACATTGCAAATAATGTAGCAAAAAAATTATTTTGTAAAATGAGGTGGTTATTACTTATTAATTCAAAAAAAAAAAAAAATTGGTGCCCTAGGTTTGAGTTAGCTCACTACAACATTCAAATATGCCAAAAGCCTTAGACCCATTTTGGGAGTATGGGGAGCTTGATGGTGGGACAAATTGGGCATATCTTACATGCAAATTGTGTGGAACTAGGATGATAGGAGGGGTTACACGATTGAAATACCATCTGGTTAGACTCACTGGACATGATGTTGGATTTGTACAGTTTCTAGTCTGGAGCTTATACAAAAAGCTCTCAAGGCAATTGATGAAAAAGACAGAAAGAAGGAAGAGACAGAAAGAAACAAGGTTGAACGTGCAGGTAGATCTTTCGGGATATCTTCTCCTGATTTTGATGTTGAGGGTAGTGGGAGGGGCTCCACAGCATCACCTGCTACTGCTAGTGCAAGGTCATCATTTTTTGTTCCACGAATAGGACATGGATCACAACCTAGCATAAAATCACTTGTTAAAAAAAAGGAGACGCAAGAAGCAGATAGAGTCATGGGGAGGTGTCTTTTCTGGAGTGACTTACCTCTCAGCATCACCAAAACCAATCCATTTTGGTAGCCAATGTGTGATGTTAATGTTGTTGTGGGCCCAAGGTACAAAAATGCTACATATGAGGAGTTGTGGGGGGCAATTCTTCAAGCAGAAAAGCAGGACATCAACTCTAGATTGGCAGAGTTGAAAAAACCATGGGAAGTTACTAGATGCACAGTGATGTTTCATGGTTGGACAGATAGGAAGGGTAGGACCCTTATAAATTTCTTGGTACATTGTCCTAAAGGTAACATGTTTATTAAATCAGTGGATGCATCAGAACATATCAAAGATGCAGCAACGATATGTGAGTTGTTAGATGAGTTCATTCGAGAGAATGGTGTGCAGAATGTGGTGCAAGTCATAACAGACAATGCAGCTAATTATGTGTCTGTCGGCAAGATGTTTATGGAGAGGCATCGCACATTGTTTTGGACTCCATGTGCAGCACATTGTCTCGATTTGATGCTTAAGGATATGGGGAAACTCTCCTTCATTAAGGAGGTGGTTGATATGGCTAGGAGTGTCTCCAAATTTATTTATAACCGTGCTTTTGTTCTTAGCCTCATGAGGGAGTTCAATAGAAACAAGGAGTTGCGGCATCTTGCGATCACACGTTTTGCCACAAACTTTATTACTCTTCAGTCTTTACTTCGATGTCAATTCAAGTTGAAGCAAATGTTTGTATCTAATGACTGGCATAATTGTAGATACAACAGGAGACAGGACGGGAGAGCCATTGCAAAAATAGTGTACTCTGAGACGTTTTGGCGTAGAGTAGAAAAAGAATGACCAATTAGTGAACCTATAGTAAAGGTTCTCAGATTGGTAGATGAGGAGAAGCATGCAATGCCTTATTTGTATGAGGCCATGGATAGGTCCAAGGAGGCCATTCGTTCTTATTAT
This sequence comes from Pinus taeda, assembly GCA_000404065.3. Classification (NCBI taxonomy): domain Eukaryota; kingdom Viridiplantae; phylum Streptophyta; class Pinopsida; order Pinales; family Pinaceae; genus Pinus; species Pinus taeda. The sequence goes on from APFE031419787.1 coordinate 139,868, forward strand.
GCAGACACGGGTTCTGTTGGCCTTGATAGGCATATGATGTTATGGGATGTGATTGATAGTCGGTGGGCAAGGATGCTTCATCGACCCATTCATGCAGCAGCACTCTTCTTCAACCCTGCATTTTCATACAAATGCGGCTTTGATTTTGATGGTGAGGTGATGGAAGGGCTCCATTCCTGTATTCATAGGATGGTACCTGATCCTGAGCTTCGTAGCAAAATCAATCACGAGATACAGTTTTATCGGGATTGTGTTAGCATATTTGGCTTTGATGATGCTATTAGGAAAACAACCCTCTTCATGCCACGTAAGTGACAAGTCATCACTCATTAGAAATTAGAATTTTCAATTTAGAATTTCCTTACTTATAATTCTATTTTTTTTAAATTCAATTATGTAACTTTTGTTTGAAAGTTTAATTATGTTTTTAAGTTTTTGAATTTTTCATTTATTTATTTTGTTGTAGATATTTGGTGGCGAAGCTATGGTGCAAGGGCACCAAATTTGCAGAATTTGGCCATAAGAATCTAGAGTCAAACATGTAGCTCTTCAAGGTGTGAGCGCAATTGGAGTGTATTTGAAAAAATACACACAAAAAAGCACAACAAGTATAACTTTGAGCTCCAGCCTTCAGTTGAGCAATTACACTTATTGTAATTTTTAATTTTTAATTTATGACCTTCAAGAGTCAAGAGTCAAGACTCATTAGTTTTTTTTACACTCCTACAGATTGGAGTTCGCACGCCTCAATGATTTAGTGTACGAGCATTACAACATCCGACTTCGAGTGAGGCAAATAGAAGCGCCAATGGATCCAGATGTTATTTCCTTAGACAATATTAATGTATTGTCTCAATGGAGGGTGGAGTCTGAGGAGCCCATCTTGGAGGAGTCACCTTCATGGTTAAAGCAAAATGATCCATTAGAACAAGGGCAACAAGAGAAGGAGGAGGAGGAGGACACTGTGGGAGCATCAGCATCAACACCATCTGCTATAGATATAGGAGAGCACAGCTCCATACCTAGCACTCATTATTTGACATTAGGTGCAGGGGCAGGGCCAGGGCCTTCTACTACTAGGGGCAGGCCTTGCAAATAGCCCATCATGTTTTCCTGTAAAAGGGGGGAGGGCAGTGATTTCAGATAGATCGCTGCTAGTTTTATTTGTTTTGTTACATATAACTCATGATGATGAGATACTTTTATATGTGATGTTATTTTGTATTGGTTCTCCACATTTGAGTCCTTGATTGGACAATTATCAGGGATCAGCGGGATTTGGTTTCGCCTTTGATCTATCATTTCTATTTGACATCATATATATTAGTGCTTTCTTCATATTTATGTGTCAATGTAATTATTTCATGTTGTTATTGCTTTATATGTTTAAAAATCTGAAAAAAATGAATATATTATGCATTTTTTATGCTTGCCGATATTTGCCGATATTTTGTCGATATTTTGCCGATACCAATATTTTCAACACTGGTATTTATACATGTCAAATGGGTTGGACCAATGGTCACACCCATTCATGGTGTGGTCAACCTATCAACTTGGGGCCTACTTGAACCCCAAAATTTAAACTTTTAATAATTACTTTTCATAGTTTTCCTTTGCCGATTTGGGCGGCCTCTTAGCATGCGGGAATACCCCTTGGTGCTACACAAAAAATCAACATTCCCAAATCAGGAAATCTTGCACAGGCATTTTGGCCGCATATCAGTGGCATTTCAAGGCATTTTGAGTATGGGTCTGCCAACTTGGGGGCCATTTTCTGAAAGAGTAAAAATACATTATCAATTAATGTTTACTATTAATCCAAGTTTCTAAGGATAAATAATTAAATTATTTAAGTGCTCAGATCTAATCTCTGCCATTGATCTCAAGTGAGGCTTAGGATTTAATCCTAGCTATTGATCACTTAGAAGATTAAGGTTAGGGATTTGGCTTAATGAGATTATAAAGTAAGCCTAAGGGCCAGATGAAAAACACACTGTAATTGAGAAAGTGATTTTCTCAAGGAGTGATATACTCATCAAGTAAAGAGAAGGGAAAGGTGTACAGCAGGGGTCTTCCGGTATAAAAATAAATAAATAAATGAAAAATAAAAATTGTGGAGGCGGAGACTTTGAAGAGAGAGGCTGAGACTTGGGAGAGGGACGTTGAGTTTTCTGTGCAGGCCAAGATTGTTAAGAGAAGTTGAGTTTTCCAGTCAGGTCTGCAGGGAGGAAGGGAGCCGAGTTTCTCCCAGTGCACAGGCCATACGGGTGGAGGCCCAGTTTTGCAAATAGAGGCTGATATTTGCCAAGGTAGAGTATTTTCCAAGAGGGCCAAATTTCCAGAGGCCAAATTTCTTTAGAGACCAAAAATCCAAGTTCAAAAGTCTGTTGTAATTTCTGTGTATTCTCTGTGGGTTAAGGCCCAATTTTCGAAAATTAATAAAGTGAAGGACGATTTGTCAAGCAGAAATTTATGTTGTTCCTGTGGTTGATTTTGATTCTCCTATTTTATTTCTGCCGCAATTGATTTCTGAAACTTAAAAATACCAGTGTATTTATTTTCCAGCAGTTTTCAAAATTGTATTAAGCAAGTATTTTTCTGGGTATAAATTAATTGTTGAGGAAAAATAAATCAGACCTCATATGTACTAGTATTGTGTTCATGTGTGTGGTTTAAGATTGTACAAAAGTTTATTCCCATGCTTATACCTTGAGCAAAAAGACAGAATTGTCAAAAAATCATATCAGCCAAAACAGCACTAAGTACCAAATGCCTAGGCACAACATTTGCTTTGTACCTATATTATGTTGATGATTTAGGGCCTTGTAATTTTATTGTTCTAATGGTGTTACCTTCATTGAGTGCACTAGAATAAGGATTCCCTATATCAACAGAGAGTAATTTTACATTAAAATAAAAATTATCTTATAAAAAACCCAAACAAAGAAATTTAAAAAATAGATATTGTTTCTCATTATTGTACTTGTAACTAAAGGTCATATAACAAACTAATCTCTTCAAGCACAATCGTGTAGCAATCACATAGTTGAATATTAATTAATAATAACTCATTAGGAATTAGCACTTCCCCACATTGTTGCAAAAATTATTATAACTAGATAATATCAGACATTTAACCATCAATTTCTATGTTTCAAAAATGTGACCTCATGGAATTGAAACAAAACGAGCCATGCAACCTATTGATTAAAGGATGCAAATCTGAATTGCATGAAACATGCATACTCATATAAGTTTCCAAAATAGGTACAGCAAGGAAACTGTTGAAAATGTAACTAGTATCGGTCTTCATAATTGTTGTATTCATTTCAATATGTATCCTATGTAACAAACAAGAAAAGAAGAAAGAAAATTATTATTATTATTAAAGCATGGGTTTGATGCTCATTATTGATGGTCTTCTAGATAAAAGCATATTCTTCGTGCTTCTAGGGTTCATTAGGTCTTAGGATTCATTTTCATAAGTCAATGGAGTCAACATCATGTTTATAAGACCCTTCCAGGCAATTTGTAATTGTAAAAAGAATTATTTTTTAGTCTAAAAACTATGGGAATCTCCAAGAGCACAAGTTGGCCCTGGGATCATCAAGTCGGCCTAAAGGAGGGAATTCAACCCCTTGAGAAGGCTATATAAAGGAGCAGTTTGACTTCATTTGGGACACACTCACACAAAGTACGGTCTACAAGAAAAAAGCTTGATCTATAGCTGAGTAGGACAAAAAAAGGAGAGCAAAGGTCTAAAAGACTTTGGGAGGACGAAATTTCTTGTTTTTGGGCTCTATCTCTCTCACACGTGTGAAATTCTAGGGTTTCTAGGTTGCAGAAACAGGCTGAAATTGAAGGTCTGAGTTGCAGTAGGACGAAGTGCAGAATCTGGTAGTTGGAAGAGGGAAAACCCTTATCATGACCTCGTTGACCTTGGGAGAGTTGTCTTGCTCTAGGTAGGTCTCAAAAGGAGGCTATATTAGGGTTGCCAAGAAGTTGCAAAGACAAAGTTGTTGGGTCGAAGTTGCAGGTCAAGTAGTAGTCGAAGTTGCAGGCCGAGTAGCAGAGTTGTCGCTAGCAAGTCGAAGTTGCAGGGTGTAGCATTTTGGTGCAAACACAAGGAAGGACTTGAGAAAGGGTCAAATTGGTAAAGGGAGAAGGACTAGGTCTAGTTATTGGGTCTTTGTATCTCATCTGAAGCAGATTCTAAGAAGAGAAGAGCTTTTGGGTCTTCCGCTTGGAGGGGTTTTGCCCTGGCTGAGAGCCTATATATGTGTCCTCTTTTTGTTACTGGTATTATTCATGATATCGTTTGATGAAAGATCTAACTAAAGAAGATTGAGAAGATAACTAAAGATTCACAAGCTCTATCAAGGTTAAGGAAAATAAAATCTAATAGTTGTCGCTTTACATTTTCTCACAGAAACATGACCCCACAAAACTTTAGAAGCAAGGAGAATGGTATTTAAAAAATACAAGAAATATAAATATTTCAAAAATAGAAGCCTTTATAACTAGTTCAATATCTATCTACATCAATGTAGATCCAAACCATTAGGCATCATATATGCAAATTATTTTCATGTATGTAGCTTGTAATGGTGAATATAGTAAAATGCCATTGAGATATAAGTTCTATGATACATACAATTTATGCTTTGAATGAAAATAGATAAAGATTGAGGCTTTAAAAGGCCTCTACATTCTAGAGCCAAAAAAGCATCACTCATTTGTAGTTTGGCTCATTAGTCTGGCTCAATTGAGTCTAGGAGTCTGAATTCTGCTTTCTATTGGTGAATGGCATCAATGGTTGTTGCTATTTGACGTTTTTAAATCAATTGGCACCATTGAGAAGGCTATTCCCCTTCTAGGTTAAAATCTTAGAATAACCCAAATCCTAATTCAAGGGGGGGGATAGTAAAGGGTACAAGGTCTTGTTTTGAATATACGTTGAAATGCCAAAATAACTGTTAAAGTGTGCTGAAAACTAAATTAAATTACCAACAACAACAAAAAATCAAGTTCTATCTTCTCCATGTGATATCTAATGACTCGAATTCTATCACCAAAAATCCTAAAACGGTGATCCCACTTTTAAATTTTAAAAATAAAATTTAAGTTAATGAAAGGAAACTATAAATAAAGGGAAATGTCAACATTTAAGATTTAGAAGTAGCGCTTGTTAGTTTTTGTAGCATCGGATGGTGTTCTAGTCTCTTTGTGGAGAGGCTAAAACACATGAGTGCTCAAAAACCCAGAAAATATTTCTAAAAATTCCACCTAGAGATGACTCAATTAAATTAATTGACCATCATTTAAATTTTTCCTAAGTCTAACTTAGGAAAACTGGTTAATTAATAGTAATTAATTGAAAAATGTGAGAATTCTCTAGAAACTCACATAGATCGACTTGGAGATGATTGCAGCCATTGATTAAGTTTTAATCTTGGTCGTTGAAGACTCAACTAGAGATTATAGAGGAGGTCGATGGGTAGATGGAAAAACACACAGAGTGGGAGCTAGTAATGTGAATTCCTTGGCAGGTCGAGCTGAGGAAGAGAGTTTTAGCCAGAAGGGATGTAGAGGGGTAGAGATAGTGATTCCGAAGGAGAATTCCAATTCTGGAGAGTTGGGAGAGGAGGTCGAGTTATTTCTCCAGTAGGCCATGTAGGTGCAGCACAGAAGCCTCAAAGAGGCAATTCGATTTAGCTGAACTAGAGGTGGATTCAGTTACCCGAGGCCGAGAAATTTTCCAGAACGTCGAGAGGATTGTTTCCAGAGTAGCAGCAGGCAGAACGACTTGAGTAGCAATAGTTTCACACTAAGCATGTGACAAGTTGTGTAGAGGTGACGCAGAAGCCTGCACAGAGGGTTTGGACGACTTACTTGACACAGAAGCCTATGCAAAGAGTTTGGACAACTTACTTGGAGTCATCAACTTGTGTCGAGATTGCTTAGAGAGGAGGGTAATTTCCCTCAGTTGATTTTTCCATTATTTCTGTCAGATAGAAACGTCAATTTGGCATCATTTTATTGTACTCGGAATTTCATGGTTGCATAATAATAAAAAGCCTTAGCTGCTGCACCGGTTTTCCCACATTGGGTTTTTCCAGGTACAATTATCCAAAAATAATTGTCATTTTTATGTGTGTTAGCATTTCTTAGTTTCCAATATTTTATTTTCCACAGCATTTTTATGGTGAAAATTGCAGTTGTGATTTTATTCATTGTTTGTCATAGCAAATAAACTGCATAATTAAATTTACAGTTAGAAGAATAATTTCCAGTTGTTGCAATAGAGTAAAAATTTTCACAGCACCCCCAATGGGGGCGAAAGAACGTGGTCACATTAGGATTGAGGGTGGGGACTAGCCCCTCTCGTTCACTCAATTAAGGGAAATGTGGCATATTGATCACATGCAATACAAGTCACGTAGAAGGTTCGAGATTTGCAGCGGTAGCCTTATATGTGGGCTAGCAAGAGCGGCATTGTTGTTGGCAAGCTGCGTTATGGGCATACGAGAGGGTGGTGGAAGTTGTGGAGGGTTTGCGCACATCGTCAACCTGTTCATGCTTCTTTGTCTTTGATTCTCTGTAATAAAGTTTCTCGAATGCAAGTGCAGAATCCCTTGTGTTGTTGTTGGCAACCAGAAGCGCCAAGTTTGGAATCTTGGTGAAGCAGAACATTGGAGTTTGCTCCACCGTTGATTGGATTTAGTGCGAAGGGGACGCTTGCTGAATTGGGCAGCTAGTGGAGAGTTTCTGTAGAAATTTCTCATTTCCAACCCTGGTTTTCAGTTTCACCTTATTTCTCCCATATAGTTAAATGCCCTT